>VVHJ01031864.1:0-13717 GCA_015107715.1 Tylochromis polylepis
AAGCCTCATCCCCCTGTTAAATTGTTTATATTTATTTAAAGGCTTAAGCTGCTGGCCTGAGGTTTTTGGGGATTTTCTTTATAGAATTGAAAAGGTTTTATTTCTTTCCCCCTCCTTTTTTTTTCTTTAAACAGCTGTCAGATGTATTTACTTCAGATGGCAACTCAAGCAAAGCAGAATAGTACTCCTCGAATTTTACAGATGATCAAGTAATGAAATGATTGCATTTTAAAGATCTTTGTGAAGTGATGGTATCTGATAAGGCGAGTGGGTTTTGTACAATGGCTTTAGTATATTTAATTTAGGCATATAAAATTTTACCATCTTGCTCTGATTTTTTTTTTTTTCCCTTTAAGGTCTTTGACATTCTTAAAAATCCTTCAAATTTGAGCACTGGGAAACTCTGGGATCACAGACGGTGATTGCTTTGTTTCCTGTTCAGATTCTTTTGCCATATGATGATGTCACATGTCATATGGACCATCCATTTCCTGTGACACTTGTGTTTAATGCTGGCTCATACGCAGATCATCCACAGATCTGGAAGACCCTCTGTGATTCAGGCCCTTCTGTGCACTCAGATTGCGGGGACTGGGGGGGGGGTGTCGACGTCTTCAGGTCTTAAAGTTGTTCGATCGGTGCAGAAAGTGTCCAAAGTACTCTATAGAGCATGTTAACACCAATATTGTCATCATTTCACAGCCATAAGGTGAAAATATGACTATATAATTTGGATACAGAAGGAATCATGGATTGAAGGTGAGCCTGGTATCTAAATGTACAAATGTGCAAAAGTTTTAGGCAGGTGAGAAAAAAATTCCTTAAACAAATAATTCTTTCAGAAATATAAATGAGTGTTTATTGGCCCCAAACGTATTCTGCAGTAGGACAACGAGCCCAAACACACAGCCAAAGTCATTAAGAACTATCTTCAGCGTACAGAAGAACAAGAAGTACTGGAAGTGATGGTGTGGCCCCCACAAATGAGACCTTTCATATGCCGTGACCTGTTTTGATCAGCCAACCAATCTTTCATGACATTTAAAAATGAAACCCCCAAAAATTCCCTTTCTGAAGTTAAAGCCACAGATGAAACTTCTAAGGCACTAATGCACGTTTCTGTTACTCTGCATCATAGACATTAAACTGGTGCAGCTTTGCTACTGAAAACGTGATATTTCCTGTCAAGTTGATGCAACAAAAAGGAGATTTTGGCTTCTGAGACATCTGGAGTGGAGTTTCAGGCCTGAAAATTTAATGTCACTCATGTTCTTACAGAGATGTGAGGGCTCAAAAATGCTGAAAAAGAACAAGTTTCGACCCACCTCATAGCGTAAAAGTTTTGCATGTCTTCATTAAATACACTAATTTTATCATACATTAAAAAAAATAAATGTGATTCTGTGGGGATCATGTGGGAACTTTTTAAAATGGTTGATTTTATATGGAATGACCCAAGTGGTAATAGTTCTTCATATACAGTAGGCTTTGTATACGTCGGTATACTACAGACCCCAGCTGGTCATGGAAGGTGGCCACCTGGTTCTGCTGGAGGTTTCTTCACATTAAAAGGGAGTTTTTCCTTCCCACTGTTGCCAAAGTGCTTGCTTAGAGGCGGTCATCCTACTGTTGGAATTTTCTCTGCATTATTGTGGCGTCTTTACCTTACAGTATCAAGCACCTTGAGGCAACTGTCATTGTGATTTGGCCCTATATAAATAAAATTGAACTGAACTGTTAGAAAAAGCGGATTCGTGAGTTTCACGTGGTTACTGGTAGGTAGCATAGCAACAGCAGTGACTGCAGTGATTTGAGACATGCTCACAAAAGTATGGCATGAGTTTGACTATCGTGTGGACATATGCCGTGATTACGGAGAAAGAAACATAAAGCACTTGTGAATAGGGTAAATTTTGTACAGTATATAACCTTTTTTGTATACAACCTGTTTTTGCCTACTATTTTTGTTGTGAACCTATTTATTCCAACTGCATTCACTCTGCTGCTGTAACTGTGAATTGCCCAACTCTGTGACTAATATAAGCTATCTAATCTCATCTTTTTATATATATATATATATGGATGGCTGAGGGCTAATAAACCACGATCTCAGGTCTTGGAATTATCAGCAATCGGTCGCCCATGTGGTGAATTTTTGCTAATGTGAGTGTGGTCTTTCTTCATGCAGCAGCAACAGGAGCTCCTGGCTTTGAAGCACCAGCAGGAGCTGCTGGAACATCAGAGGAAGATGGAGAACCACCGTCGGGAGCAGGAGCTGGAGAAGCAGCAGAGAGAACAGAAGCTGCAGCTGCTGAAGAACAAGGAGAGGGGCCAAGAAAGTAAGTTGAAGCAAGATAAGTGATATTGAGAGCACTAGCAGTCAAACTGAATCTGAAGCCAAGCCTGCGCCCTGAAGCCAACTTTCCCAGTTTGAACAGTGCAAAATCATATGAAATACTGAACCAGTATAACTGCAAATGTAACTTCTTTTCTCTCATCTTCAATTCACACATTGTCACCACTGGTGCCTCAATATGTCACCATCTAAGCAGAGGGCCCAGGAACATGATCAAAGCTCCTACAAACCTGCAATTGTCATACAGAATTCTCTACCACATCTATACTCACAACAAAATCTGTTGTGAATCTCTGTGGGTCATACCCAGTAATGAATTTAATCTGGGTTTAACTCAAACATAACAGGAGCCAAGTTGTGCTTGTTGCTAACCACTGTTTGTGGGAGTCTTTCCTCTGAGTTTAATAAATACCTTCAGGTTTATAGGATCCATATGAGTGTCCCCAAAGCAAGAGTGTTGCGTGCATTTATGTTTTCCATAAATACACACAGAACTTAACCTACTGGAATACATCAACAGATAACACTGAAAACAATAATTAGAGGTTGTCGTCCCCATATTAGTAGCTTATGTTATGAACAGCATTTGATTTCACGCTCCGTTCAGTGTTACAGTCACAGCATATAATGTCGTGTATAGGGTACCCCCCCGCCCACCACCACGACCACCACTGTGAACTATTGTTTCCTGTCTATACAGTCGGGAAGCTTGGTAACAACTGCCAGTTATCGAGAACTCTGTTCAAAAGGACCGTTATGTTTGTGCGCTTCTGTGTGTGTGTGTGTGTTTGCATGTCTATTTCCATTTTACTTGGAGAACCTGTGTATTTACTGTGGTAAACGAACTGTATTAGCCCGGTGGCCTTGGCTGGAGCTTGGCCGAGTTGTTACCGCTGCCTGCTGGATGTCTCTCAACAGTTCATTGAAAGCAAGTGGACAGGAGTCCTTGAGAGCCGTTTACACACTATATGGAAAATGGTTACAGATCGAGGCTGCATTTGTGTGAATAGTGTGTGTGTGTGTGTGTGCGCCCAAAAGGGCAAGAGAGAGGACTGCAGTGTTTGCTCTCACGTGTACCTGCAAGGGTGCAGTTTATGGTCTGTAAATTTCTTCGCTTTTAGCGTTTTTCTTTCTTTTCGCCCACCACAGTTTTTCTGCGATAGCCGAGAAATTTGGTTTTCAGAAGGCTGCTGATTCACTGTGAGCCGAGAGCATGGCTTTTGGATTGACTGGTTATTTTAGTAATTAATCTGCTGATTATTTTCTCAACTGATTCTTTTAATTAAAAAAAAAAAAAATTGGGAGATAGTCACAGTTACTTAAAGCCCCCTTTCGTGTCTTTCTTTTCAGCACCCCAGATTTACATAGAAAACAGAGAAATACTAATTTCTCCTCAAACTTCTGGGGAAGCTCAGACTTTTTGGTGTATTTTACTGTTACTGGGGCGATCGTGGCTCAAAGAGTTGGCAGTTCGTCTTGTAATTGGAAGGTTGCTGGTTCGAGCCCCAGCTCGGACAGTCTCGGTCGTTGTGTCCTTGGGCAAGACACTTCACCCGTTGCCTACTGGTGGTGGTCAGAGGGCCCGGTGGCGCCAGTGTTCGGCAGCCTCGCCTCTGTCAGTGCGCCCCAGGGTGGCTGTGGCTACAATGTAGCTTGCCATCACCAGTGTGTGAATGTGTGCGTGAATGGGTGGATGACTGAATGTGTAAAGCGCTTTGGGGTCCTTAAGGACTAAGTAAAGCGCTATACAAAATACAGGCCATTTACCATTTAAATGACTTCCAGTTGACAAGTTGAATTTAACCTCTAGATGGAATTTGTGCATAATGAGTTTAGAAAATACAAGACAACTTAACAAATTAGCCTTCTTCCTGTTAAAGGGGAGTTTTTACTTCCCACTCTTGCCAAGTCCTTGCTCATAGGGAATCATCAGATTGTTGGATTTTCTCTACATTATTTTGGGTCTTTACCTTACAAAATAAAGCAGGTGACTCTGGTTCTGATTTGGTGCTATATAAATACATTGGAATTGAAATGGTCAGTATCTCTCATTTTCAAGCCATTTTTGGTCGACTTTTGAGAACTTTTGATCAGTGGTGAAGTCATGTATTCATAAATGTCTAGACAAGGAACTTTGCCCCTCATCATCCTTTTTCCTTTTATGTCCTTTAAGCTCTCTGCTGTCCACTCGACAACTAAAGACAGTTGCCAAACCAAAAAGAATAAATTATACAAATGTCTCAAGTCTTTAAAAAGTCACTGTGCTCAAGTCCTTTAGAAGACGCCCATTTGTCAACGTGGGAACTCATTGGCTAGGCTGCTGACTAATGGGGGCATTATGGTCGCTGTTCTCCCCCCTGGTGAACAGTGCTGTACGACCAAAGTGATGTCTCATCTGCAGGCACGAGCCGCAGCTTTGGTGGTGTTTGAGTTGGGCGTGCAACTCTCAGTTTTTGTAACCTGCTGCATTTGTACTGCTGCTGCTGCAACTGGGTTGTCATGTCGTTTTTTTACCGCCATTTTAATGATAACAGCTCAGATTTTACAGGGGAGATGTAGAAAATAAAGATGAGACTTTCTGGGGAAAAAAAAAAATTCTTTGGTCCTGATTTTGACTTCTTGTCCTCATATGCTGGCAATGATGTGGATGTTTTGTCTGAGTGGCAACACCATTCAGGAGAATACTGGAGCGGGTACTTGTGCCCTAAGTGGTGTTTAAATGGTACAGAGCTGTGGCATATGAAGTGATTAATTGCCCCAAATAACTCAGGAGTCCGCTGTAGCCAGCTGATATACGTGTGCAAGTTTTGGTTTAAGATAAAAGCTAAATCAGCGCCGAACGAACTATAAACTTTTAACCTGCATGTAGTAATCAGTTATCCAGAACTATCTGATCTGAGGGCTAGGGACAAGATTTCTACTAGTGGAAGTCTTAGTGGGGATAGTCTAGTTACACTGGAATACCAGAAGTCTCATTTCATGCCTATAGATGTTACACATGCACATGCAGATATGTGATTACAGAGATTAGCCATTTAAAACTGCAGTCCATCCATCTATTTCCTTTCAATGTATGGTCATGGTGGGTCTGGAGCCTAGCTCAGCTGTCATAAAGCGAGGAGGAGGTTACTCCCTGGACAAGAGGCCAACATTCACGCCCACATTCACATCTAGAATGACCAGTTAACCTAACCCCGTGCATGTCTTTGGACTGTGGGAGAAAGCCAGAGTACTCAGAGAGAATCCACACAGGTCTTGGATTCTAACACAGGACCTTCTTGCTGTGAGGCAGCACTGTACCACCCACAGTCATGAAAACCTAATAAAGAAAGATCAGCGAAAGACTTGAAACAAAGCAGATACTGAGTATATACAGTATGTGTTACAGTGGAAGAGCTGTCGCACCAACAACCCATGATCACTTGGCCCTTTTCCCCACAGTCTTCCTACAAGTCCAGTTACTGTAGCCAACTTGTTGTGGTAATTGCTCGTGATGTAGCATACATTCAGCTGTAATGACCATGGCTTTCTCTTTCAGGCGCTGTGGCCAGCACCGAGGTGAAGATGCGTCTCCAGGAGTTCGTCCTGAACAAGAAGAAGGCCCTGGCCCAGCGTAGCATCAACCAAGGAGGCCTCCCCAACGACGCTCCCTACTGGTACCGGTGAGGAGCATCTTTTGCGGTGTTAGCTCAGCTAGTAATGCGCATGATACACTCAACCAAAAACTTTGTTTGACATCAAATCAGTGTCCCTCCTGTTGATGTACGAGCTGGCACTGATTCTTTGTAATGACTGTAAGCAGCAGAAGACTCCTGAGTGCATCTGCAGATCTTTCTAAGTTTGGGATGATAATTCTGTCTCTGACAGCGCCTGAATAATGTATTGGATTGTGTCTTAATCTGTCAGCGAGCTTCCTCACCGCCACACCTGCCACACTGTGTGAGCCCGACTGAAAGATGGATCGAGCAGGGTTATGAAACAAAGATGGCAGCACACACATACGCTCACACACGTACACGTGATAGAGCTGCATATTGGAAGCTGATGATAGGGACTCTCGCATTGAAGACCTAGCCTTGGATGGTTATTGTAGCATCTCGGGAGACCTTTGCAGGTGTGCACACTTGCCGTTTCCTCTTTCTAGATTTGGTGGTCTCCTGTCACGTGTTTTTCATTGCCCGTCAGTGAGAGTGTAGACGGCGTGCTCAATGCAAGCTAAAGAATTACACACATCAGTTATATTTAGAGAAGTCATACTTTCGTCATGTCTTTCATTGTTGAATGAACAATGAAAGAGTTTAAAAATCAATAGATTTGGGGACTCAGTGTAGAGATGGATGTGTGTACATTGTGAAAACGGTGAGCCTTTTTCCCCCCCAAATTTTTGTACATTCTGCCCAAAACGCTGACTTTAACTAATTTAATTACATCAACATTTTCCTGATAATTTTGTTACATAAGTACAAAGTAATATGAAATCCGATTAAATGACATTTACATCACGTGCACATGATTAATTATTTGAATAATTATACCTTTGATGTGATATATTTCAACTGCATTTTACTCAAAATTATTTCTTTAGAGAAGTTTTTTTTTTTTGAGTGTAGAAGCTATTTTCAGCTTGGCCGTGTCTTTTTCATTTAAGTTCAGCTTGGGGTGCTAATTTATTTTAGTCACATTACTGCAAGAATATCCAGCACACAATGGAAGCACTCAGTCTACTGCAGATTTTCATCATCCCACAGGATGGAACAAGCATCCAATACTCCAGCGCAGGAGACTACTTAAACACCAAATCACAGTTAACTTAATTTAGCCCTATCGATATTTACCTGTAATTTATTTAGTCTGCCATTATTAGTAAACATAAGTTTGCATTTTTCTTTTTTTCATGGGAAAGCCGTGACTGTGAACGGCACTTCTTTAAAAAGTTTGTTCTCGTGAACAATCCGGCTTGTTCATGAGCGACTTCAGAGCGGAGTGGGAGATTGACAGACGAATTAGTGCTGCGTCTGTAGACTCTGTACTGGTGTGTTGTGGTGAAGAGAAAAGTCGCTTGCAGTCGATTGGCAAATGCAAAAAGACTCTGTCCAATCACCGGAAGCCAACTTTTCCTGCTCGCAAGGAGGTTGCAGTCATGTTTTTACTCTAGTGTGAAAGAAACGTAAGGAAATGGGAAGATGTGAGTTTAACGACAAATAATTGAATAATGGGAAAATGGACACGGACTTCTCGCGGTGACTAAAGACAGTGCTCTGGGGCTTTTGACACTGGGAACAGATTTACAGTTCACATGTGTTCATTTAACTTTATTGTCATTAATTAGTTTGCTTGGAAAAAGTATATTTTCCAGTTTTGAGTTGAATTTCAAGTAATATTAATTCCCAAAAAGCCTTATAACCTTGCAACTCAGGTGAGAGACTTTAGTTCAACCAGTGTAACGTGCCATCAGTTAAATGCATATTTTTTATTAAAAATAATAAACAGTGGACATTTTTTCTCTGTGTAAATAACTCACAGCCCTTAAATTAATATTACTGTTCACTACTGCTGACACAGACCTGAAATATATTTAGCTCTGAAGCTCAGCCCTGGATGTAGCACATCCGAATATTATTCTCTATGATTACATGTGTCTTTGTGCTACAACAAAAAAGGACTGAAACCACAAATTGCAAACGCAAAACCAAATAAATAACGTTACATAATCTTGATGTGTGACCCAGTGAAACACCCACAAGTGTTGACTTTCAGCAGCTCAAAGTAACACAAAGTGTATCTTTCTATATCTGCCTGCTTCTCTCCTTTTCTACGCCTCTCTCTGTAATCTAAATTTCTCCACTCATTGGACTCAGTTTGGAAGAGACGAGTACGTGCATCCGCTCGTCAGGAACATGCATTTGGGTCAAAGCCAACTCGGCTTAACTTTGCCTGCAAACACCACCTTATTTTGCAGGCAGTGAACAGATGGCAGCACATTTCTGTGTTCTTGCCAAGGGATTTGCATGATGCTTTAATCATAAAGATCTATGACAGCCATGAAGTTAGTTACTTTGTCTGGATTACTCATTGAGTCACGTGTACAGTGAGTTATTGGTGTTTTGCCTTGTTGCACATGTTTTGTGATCTTGGTGGCCCCCTTTAATACTGTGTGTGTGTGTGTGTTTGTTTTGCAGCAAAACCCAGCACAGCTCTTTGGACCAGAGCTCGCCTCCACAGACTGGCGTGTCCACCTACAACCACCCTGTGCTGGGCGTCTACAACCCCCGGGATGATTTCCCACTGAGAAAAACTGGTATGGTCCCCACACACACATACGCATACACTTTGTTTTGGCAGTGCAGACTCATCTAATTGCTGCATGCACACAAGAGAACCACACACATACTCTGAAAATTTAATGTCCAGTAGCTGCCATGCAGACTCACATCTAGCATTATTTAGATGGCACTGAGCTCTGCTCCATTAATCACGTCCAGATTAGGCTGTCAGGGTCTCCCAGCATCCCCTACATGAGAGCAGTAGAGAGAGTGCAAGTGTAGGTGGTTCAGTAGTTCAGTGCAGTGAGAGCTAGGACGCTTCAGCTTGACAGTGATAGTCTGAATAGTAAAAAGTTACCATTTTTGACCAAAATATGGCAGCTGTATTTACTTTTATTTCCTTTAATGTACTGGATATTTCAATATTAAGACTAATTGGCTTGAGGGTTATGTTAGTAGTGAAAAACTCCAGTTACCTTTGGGGTTCCCCAGGGCTCTGTTCTTGGTCCTCCCAATCTTCAGATTGTTTCTTTCAGTCCCATTTCCACAGGGACCTTTGCAGGCGTCTTTTCTTGAATGTTTATGAAGCCAGTCTCCCTTTACAAACAAAAGAGCTTAGTGTATTTGAGCGCGGTACTGTAATAAGATGCCACCATAGCAGCAAGTCACTTTGTGAAATTTCTTTCCTCCACAATCAACTGTGATTGGTATAACTGCAAAGTGGAAGTGTCAAGGAACCACAGCAACCAAACCACAAAGTGGTAGACCACTTACAGTATACAAAATGGGGTCACCAAGTGCTGTGGCTCACAGTGAGTGAACGTCATCATCGCACTGGGTGCTTCGTGGCATGGGTTTCCATGCAGCCTGCATCAGCAGCCTGCAAGCCTTACATCAAGCACTGAATTGAGTAGCATAAACATTAGCAGTTTGTGGGTTAAAAAAAAAACAAAAAAGGTAAACCTTTATTTAAACAGGAGAAAATAAACTCTTGAGATTTAATCTCTTTTACAAAGAGTATCCTGGCCAAGAAGTACAGCAGTACTATTATTAGTTGCATAAATTAACAGCACATATACATACAAAACAATACACCAGGTAAGTACAAGCTTTGAGAACAGTTTGGCGAGGGTCCTTATTCTGTTCCAGCATGACTGTGATCCAGTACATAAAGCAAAGTCCAATAAAGGCATGGTTGGATGCTTTTTGGTGAGTTTAACCTCACTGAACACCTTTGGGATGAACTAGATCAGAAATTGCGAGTCCAGTATCAGTGTCTGACCTGACAAATGTTCTTCTGGATGAATGGGCGAAAATTCCCACCGATTTATTCCAAACTCTTGTAGAAAGCCTTCCCAGAGGAGTGGAAGCTTTTGTAGCTGCAAAGGGGGGCACCAACACCATATTGATGCCTTGGGTTTATAGGATAGGATGTCACAAAAGCTCCCGTAAATGTAATGTGTAGGTGGCCGAATACTTCTGTTCACATCGTGTATGTAAGATATGTACAAACAAGCACAGCAGGCACTTCTTATTGTCAAGAAACAAACACAGATTCACAGAGCTGCATGTTTTCTTTCACATTTGGTACCCATCATGTCAGAAAAAATTTAAGCAGTTAAAACTGCTGAACGTACCAGTGAAACAGATAAAAGTTTACTTGTGGCCTACAATCTGTCATTCTTTGGGTCTGCTGCTCAAACATCAGAAGTCTTTAAAGCTTTAGCGAGTAAAACCAGCTGTTTTCATTGTGCTTTTGTCAGGTGTGTGTATGTGTGTAGCTCTGTGTGGGTGTGTGAAGTGCGAGTGGTGTGTGCGGTGGTGTAGCCGTGAAGCAGCGGTCGTCTTACAGTGCAATTATTCACTTAGCGCAGTGGCAGGCCGCTCCAGCCCTGTTGACTCTGAGCCTGCAGGCTGCTGGCTACGACAACAGATAGACCACAGTTGACACTGGCCCACACAGCTGCATTCCACCCTGGGAGAGCAGCAGAAGAAGAGGAAAGTGAGGGAGAAAGAGGCGCGAGTATAATGGAGAAAGAAAAGGAGATAATGAGTAGAAATGAGTGAAAACAGAAAAAGGAGAATGAAGAAGGTGTTTGCTAGCTTTGCTGATCATTTCCTTGGGAAAGATGATTAGAGCATAGAAAATGAGAGCTGGCATGCAGGATTTAAACTAAATCCAGCAAGTGGCACAATGATTACACACTTAGCAAAATCTGCTTTATGCGCAGAAAGGGGAAAAAAAAAACTGGAAGATGGCAGAGAGTGAAAAGATCGTCCCTGGAGTGTCAGCCCGTCCCTGGATTTCTATAAGGCTGAGGATTGTGCTCTGCTGCCGGGAGAGAGGGGAACCTGTGCCACCCTGATATTTGCCCACAGCGCTGACGTGCTTTGCGGGGTTTACTTATGGTAATGGCAGCTTGGGAGAGGTCAGAGGCTCTTTTATATTACCGCCAGGCCATAAAATAGAGGACTGGAACCCAGAACTCCCAGCAACGGCCGAAGGAAGCAATAACGCTCTTTTGTGCATCTCCCTGTCGTCCTTTTTTTAAAACATTTTACAGTGCAACGACAGAACAAGCTGAAAAGTTAGCTTTCTGTTTTGAGTCCCGGCTGATTTGGTGACAACTGTGGTTGCTTTCTGAACAGCGTGAGATTTAAGATTTAATGCCAGCAAATCCGTAAGCAGTAAAACAGGGAAAGGACTGTCTTTGCGGTGTAGCCACACTCAGTGTTTTCATGCTTTCCTTATGGCAGTGAGCAGCCTTTCACCTGCAATTCTTCATCCATTGGTTCACTTTGACTGCTTCTAATCTCTGCATATATGACTATGCAGAATCTTAGAACAAGGGACAAGTCCCAGAAATGCTTTAGCTTTAGTTGGTGGTGTATTTGTTCTCCAAGCTCCATTTAACAGTCACACTTGAGAAGCTAAACTCTGTGTGTGGAGAGCAAAAGAGAAACCATATTTGCTGGAAATGGCATGTCAAAACCACCCAGCTGTCATCAGGTGATGATTTTTTTCTTTTTAAAATGATCTAACAACAGAACAGGAAGTCTACACCAGACGACAAAGAAGACAAAAACTTAACCGTTGGCAAGTCCTGTGCGTTTCCTGTTTACAAAGTAAAAAAACAACAACAACAAATCGTGCCATTAAATGGTAAGCAGGAATAGCAGGACAGTTCAAGTGTGTATCAGCAACAACTTATTAAAGGCCAAGCTGTGGGAATGGTGCATAAGTGTAATTAATGCAATTAAGTACATGGGTTAATTTAAAAAAACAAAAGCAAACCAAATGTGTAAAAGGTAGAAGAGTCAAGTGACACACGGTGTTTCCTGAACACCTTTGTCCCGTCTTCCTCTTCTGGTAGAATAAAAGAAAATGAAGTTCATTCACTGTACCGTCCGTCTACAGGGGAGATGATGAACATGTACGTCTCAGGCTGTCTTCAGAAAAATACGTGCACTTTCTTCCACATTCACTCTGCTGTTGTTACAAAGAAAAGCTGCTGTCAAACCCCAAAAAACAAGCTGCCACTGCTTCTTGGCCTAACCATCCCACTACAGCGCGGTGACGTCTTTGTCAGTTAAAAAGGCTGCAAAACCGACCGTGGCTCTGCTTCCTGTGGCAAACTACAGAGGAGTTTGCAAAGCCAGCTAATAGGGGATTTGAGTCTTTGACACTATTGCTGTATGCATTGAGGGGTGAAAGAGCATGACATGAATAATGCCCCTGTCTGGAACATGTTCTCACACACCAATAAAGATATGACAGAGGAAGAACAAAGCGAACCCTTCTTGTCTTTTCACTGATGAGCGAGGGTGTTTTGTGGCCTCACTGGGCAGCATGTCCGTGTGAAATACAATAACGCATACAGTACATGCTGCTGCTTGATATCTGGACTGTATAAATCTCCCGTATATACAAAGCAACATGCGGCTGTCTGATTGTGGAGCGTCACTCGCTGAATGCCAGCCCGGCACCCTGGTTGAGGCCCTGTTTTAACAGGGCCACAATACAGCGTTTATGGAGCGATATTGCTCTGGTTGCATGTGCTCATGCTTTTCACAGGCTTATAATACAACTTTCAGACTATCACTAGTTGGAGTTTGCAATTTTGAACTGCAAACTTAATTAATTTTATATTAATTATTTTTTTTATCCTGTTCTGTGCGATGATTGCCAAAATTAGAGAATGAAGATGGGTCCAAAAAACATGATAACGCAGCCTTGGATATAACCGATGCCTAATTTTCTTCCCTTAACACCACGTTGTGTTTTTATGAGCACACATTTGGTCTTGTTTTCTCTTTAGCGCTCTCAAAGAGCAGAGAGAACCTATTTTCACAGTTATTGACATTTTCGTCAATTCCCCTCGGCTTTGACTTTTAAAGTGTCGTCCCTTTTTCCTCTGCTAATAACAAAACCAGAAATCTAATTACTCAAAGGGCCACTTATTATCCTTCCTTCTTCTGTCGTCCCGTTGCTTTGTTTTCCTTACTAATAGGCATTTTCTTTTCTGTATTTTCAAATTCTAAGAAAAACAAGATCTGTCATAAATCTTCCAAGCTGTAAATAAATGACGACTCAGAATTGTTTCATTTCTGATTTGATGGATGCTTTTATTCAAAACTCTTTCTCCTCGAAAGGTCGCGCTCATTCAGTATTGATCGTGACAGAAGATATGTTTCTTTATGCTTTGCTTCCAAGAAGATGGACTTTGTTGGAGTTTTTTATTTTAAGTGGTTATGGCCAGTAGTTCCCCGGGCTTCCTTAAAGGTCTTCCAGAGTTTTTCGTTTCTTCAGCCATGTGTAGAACACGGTGGAGGCTCTGTCATGGTGTTTGACTGCATTTCAGTCAGTGGTGTTGGAGATCTTGTCAAAACTGATGAAATTACGAACACAGAAAAGTATAATCAGATTTTGATCCACTATGCAATACAATCTGGTACGGAAGAGGATTAGGGCCACTGGGGAAAGAGAAAAAAAAAGTGGGCACGTCCTTTTTTTTTTTCTCTTTCCAGAATTCAGACTTTTTTCTCCGAAATCTGGGGGGGGGGGGGGGGGGGCCCCCCCCCCCCCCCCCGGGCCCCC
>VVHJ01031866.1:2379-25240 GCA_015107715.1 Tylochromis polylepis
AGTGATTACCAAGTAATATGTTTGGGAATGAAATCCAAACAGACATACTGTACGTGCTAGTTGATGTGAGGAAAGTGATTGAATGAGCATATCTGTTATCAAAGCACGGATGTACGTTAGTTTTGATTGGCAAGATAGTACTGTATTACTTAAAGTAAAGACTACAATTTCAACTTTGTCAGTACAACTGGTGATAAATAGGTTATGAGTACAGAAAAATGCTCATGTCTAACTTAAGAAATGATAAAGTGGAAAGCCAGTTCAGTCTCACAGGAAAATCTGTGAGTTGGCCTACTGCATAAATGTACTTTGCAATAAACATCGTAAAATCAGGAGATACCTAGAGTTTTTGAGGGACCATTTGTAGAGGCAGGAACCAATAAGCTTGTATAACAGGAAAATTAAGCTTTGAAATATATGGTGAAGGCTGTGAAAGGGTCTACCCAAAATGTGGTAATTTTGTAACTCTAATTAAATAATTTTAGTGAAATTAGAATTATGGTAAGTCTTAAACAAAAGAATTTTAATGCCTTTTTTTTCTAAAAACTGTGATGTTTTGTGCTGTGGAACAATATAGCTTTTAAGCATTCTGCCATGAGACTCAGCTGAGAGGGCAATGACCAGCTAAGGGAATAAATAGCAGCTCAACAGGGAGATATTAAGTCAAGACACGGTACGACCAATTCACTGCTAAGCACAGCTGACATTATTTGAAGATCACAGTCAGCTCAGCCACCTGTAATGGGCTCTGACATTAGTCTCTCTCACAGAGTAAGAGGGTATTTTTTGCCTGTCCACAACATGAGGATTTATTCAATCTAATATTCCATTTTGATGCACCTCAGCACATTACTGAGAGGGAAATTTCCATTTAAATGAGAGCCCATAGAGATATTCACTAAATGTCCACTGTGCATTTTGTCTTTTTACCAAAAGTAATTTACATGGTATTTGATCTCCTTTGTAAAATGAGATGCTTGCCTAAACACATTGATAAAGTGCAGTATAGATCTTACTGCTTTGCTCCCTAAATCGTGTTTTCGTGTTTGCCAATTGTGTTACAGTTGTAGGCATCTAATAAAACCTGATTGAGCGCTCTATATTCTCCACATGCCTTGCAGCCACATCTGTTTATCATGTAAAACTGTGCAAGTCACATCAAGGTAAACACTGAACTTGGAAGTATTGACGTTGTCTCTCACATCCAGTGGTTCAAAGAGTTGCTTTCATTTACATTCTATACTTAGCACATTCACAAATATACTTCTGATTGTCAAGCATTTCTCTGAACACTTTCTTCCAACAGCAACACCTCCATCACAAGCTTGGGACTTGGGTCAGGACTATACGAAAATATGGATGGAGGCAAAGTTAACTTGTTATTATTTAATAAACTGTTGTGTTTAAAGGGAGGGAAAGATGTGATTTGCAAAAAGAAAATCCTACAGTTGGCAGCCATTAAAAACGACCCACTGTGTTTAATTCAAAAGATAAATGAAATACGTAGCATGCATGTTAGTCTATTCTTCAAGTGATTTATAAGCCTAGAACTTTAATTTTGTTAATTAGAAAGTATCGCCTTTTTCTTCATAAATATTCAGTAACGGTCGATGTCTTCCTGCTGCCATAACTTGCCATATTGTGTGTGCCACATGTTCTGAACAGACTTAGGAGGGTTAAACTGATGTTTCTAAAGTGTTAATAGAGATTTTTGTTCCTTTGCTTATCGGTTTTTGTTTTTTTTTTTGCATCAAGTTAAACATGGGCATTATGCCAAATGTAGAACAATGAAAACACAGAAGCAATTCCCTTCCTCGTTGTTGTGAGCTGCAAATAAACATGTTCTGCAATAATAAAGGAATCCCAGCCAGCTAAGCTGATTAAGTTCAGGGGAGAACCCCCAGGGCCATTGCACTGGAGACCAAATTTAAATCGGTTTAACCAACAAATAAATAATCATCAATGTTGTCTAGCATTATTTGGCAGTATATCTCTTTGCAAAATTACTACAACACATAAAGACATTTGTTTAGTTTTTTTTTAATTGAAGGATGTGTGACAAAACAACAAAGACGTCTTCAAACAGACAAAATTGTTGCAAAACCTTAAAAGAAAAAAAAAACTGTCTGAACCAAAATAATGAATCTGACTAGATTATCTCTTAATATTTTTTGGTCATACTTTAAAACTATGCTTTATATCATTTTCAGTCTCTACCTTCAACTGAACTTCAATATAGCTCCAGTAATAAACAAGATACATTAAATGTACAAACTATATGTAAAGATGTAGTTCTTATTATTTGACTAACTGCAGTAATTTCCTTATTTTCTTCAAGTCTGTACCTTGACTAACCTCAGATATTTATGGAGTCTGTCTACATTTTATTACAGGGCTTTAATAGCTATACATTTCCTGATATCACAGCCATGGTTCACAGTGGGAGGAATGATAAGTTCTACTTAGAGTTTGAATTAAAGCAATATTTCATATTTACTTCAGCTTGTATGCCATATTTGAAAAACTGTGAAAACACACTTTCCTCCAGTCACTCACACTTTTAGGTCTCAAATTGTTTTACTTGTTTTCTAAAAAATGAACTAGATTTCTCTTAAAGAAAACGTTTTTGGTAATGCCTGGTATATATGCTACCTCCTGAGTACTTTATACAGATGATTATACAGAGAAAGATTATTTTCATTCCACTATTATGTTGATAACACACAGACTATCTTATATTAGAAATTGATGGTTACATTAAAAAAAGAAAAAATTAAACTCAAATAAAACAGAAATTCTTATCACTGGTTCAGACAATCTGCATCCAAGCATGAAGTCCTCCCTCAGTCCTCCCTCATCTGTTCATGTGCTTTAGTGACACTCAGTGTCATTCATGGTTTTACTTTCTCTTGATTAGATTATTGTCACGGTCTTTTAAACTATCAATCAGAAAGCATTAAAAAAAAATTCAGACTGTGCAAAATGTAGCAACCAAACTTCTTACAAGAACCACGAAAAAAAAGATATTTCACCAACCTTAAAGAGTCTACACTGGCTGCCCATCACTTTTAGCATTGATTTTAAGATTTTACTTATCACTTTTAAAGGTCTTCACAGCCTGCCCCCAGAATACATGCTGGAATTGCTGTTCCTGTACCAACCGGTGCGTAGCCTCAGATCCTCAGGCAAGAACCTGTTAACTGTTCTCACCTCAGTGAGTGTTAGCTGTGAGGCCTCGCCTGTTTAGGGATGAAATGCCTGAGAAAATCTGGCTTGCCTCATCAGTCTCTTACTGCTAAAGGTTCCTTTTTATTGTAAGGCTTTGGTGTAAATTTCAATATAAATATTATATTTTTGACATTGTGTAACTCAAACTTAACTTAAAAGAATAGATAAAGTTCAATAAAATTGAATCACAATCTTATTCTTATTCTTATTTCGATGTTGCATCTGAGTCTTGCATGGCCTATTTTAATTTATACATAAATTGTTTTCATAACTTCTCCTAATTTGTTCTCTATTTCTGTTTTACCCGAGAAAAACTTTGTAACACTGGTTGTGGTTTGTCAAAAGCATTTTCAATTTCACTCTCATTGACCTCAATAATTCTTCAAAGAAACTAGGAAAAAGTGACTTGCCCAGTTAGTTTTCTATAATACACAATCTCATCTCTGTAATATACAGTGCAATGTACTGTACAGTGTAAGATAAGGATTGTAGCGGAAAAAAGAGCTCTGTTCATTCGGTATTGTTAAAGGTGTACTTTTTAGCCTTAGGTGGACATAGCCTGACTAAAAATAGGTTTTTAGTCTTGTAAATTTCCACAGTACAGTGGGACATGACCAATGACACACTAATGCTTACTGAAGAGGAATATTTCCCCCAGTCTTATACAGCGGCTTGTGAGCAAGGAATATCAGTCAAAAACTGTTATGCAAGCTTTTTTTTTTTTTGTTCATTTGAACAGCCTCTTTTAATTCAAAATAAAAAAAAAAACAGCAATTCAAAAATCTTTTTCCTGAACAAACGCAACATTTGTGAGATGTGGGACACTTGCTGAATGTTAAATTCATTAGCATCTTTACTACCTTTACTAGTTTAAGTGCCATTTTATTTCTGCTGTCTCTTAGCTTGATAATGAATCAGCATTATTAACTGACCAAAGTGGCCCGATGCTTGTAGGTTCACGGAAAAAATTGCACTTTCAGAGGTACAATTAGCAATTTTACATGCAGATCAGTGCCCCCCTATTGGTCTAGACCTTACATTATATTGTACCTTGGTAAAAGACTCTAGTTGCACTTAGAACACATATCAGTTACAGCAATGAAGGATGTTTATCATTTTTTTGTTTCGTACCTAAAATTACAAACCCAATTATGAAAAAAAGTATACTTTTACACTGTATAATATGTAAATACAAACAGAATGCCATGATTTTCATATATATATATGAGAGATAGATATCAAACATATAATATAAACTAAGTCATGTTAATGTTTCATGAAAAATGTTAGCTTATTTTGGATTTGATGGCAACAACATGTTTTTTCAAAGGCTGGAAAAGTAAGCGGTACTAAAAAGAAACTGCTGGAGGAACATTTTGCAACAGTTAGTTTAATTAGCAACAGGTCAGTACCATGATTGGATATAAAAAGAAAATCTGAGAGAGACAAACCTTTTCAGAGGTAGAGATGGGTAGAGCTTCACCAATGTGCAAAAAAAAAACTGTGTATAAATTTTGGAATAATTTAAGAATGATTTTCCTCAACATAAAACTGTGGATATCCCATCATTTACATTACATAATATCATCAAAAGATTCAGAGAATCTGGAGAAATCAAGAGAGAAGGCTGAAAATCAACACTGGATGCCCGTGATCCTAGGGCTCTCAGACCTCACTGTATTAAAAGCAGTCATAATTGCATCATGGAAATCACCGCATGGGCTCAGGAACACTTCAGAAATCATTGTCTGTGAGTGCAGTTCAGCGTGCCATCCATAAATGCAGGCTAAAGCTCTATCATGCAAAGAAGAAGCCATATGTGAACGTGATTCATAAATGCCACTGTGTTGTCTGGGCCAAAGCTCATTTAAAATGGACCAAGGGGAAGTGGAAAACTCTTCTGAAATCTGACACTGGAATTTGAAGTGCTTTCTGTAAAATATGGATGCCGTGTCCTCTGAACTAAAGAGGAGAGGCAGCGTCGAGCTTGTTATCAGTGCTCACTGAAAAAGCCTGCATCTTTGATAGTATGGGGGTCCATCAGTGCACCTCCATACATTCAGACAAACCCCATACCTTTCACATCAATGCTTAATGCTCTGACTACACCCACACATAAGCTACATAAGCTACAAGTGCTACAAAGCACTTGTTTTACTTTATTTATTATTTTCTATGCTATT
This sequence comes from Tylochromis polylepis, assembly GCA_015107715.1. NCBI lineage: Eukaryota > Metazoa > Chordata > Actinopteri > Cichliformes > Cichlidae > Tylochromis > Tylochromis polylepis. Next base: position 7,791 of record VVHJ01031866.1, read on the forward strand.
TTCTATGCTCAGAGTTAAGTTTATTCTTTATTTTAGTTTGTGGTTATTTAGTTGTGTGAAGGGAACCTGCCAAGTAAGAAGTTCATTGCTCTGCGTAACCATTTGTGTTGCGGTGTACATGACAATAAACTTCTTGAATCTTGAATCTAAAGGCATATGCTGGTTTTACAGCTACATACACTCTTTTTTTCAAGGATGACCCTTGCATATTTCAGCAAGACAATGCTAAACCACTTGTTGCAGCTACTGGAAAAGCATGGCTTTGTAGCAGAAGACTGCAGTACAGACCTTTCCCCAAATGAAAACACTTGATGCGTGATGAAGTGCAAAATATGACAGCAAACACCCAGGACTGTTGAGCACCTAGAATCTTTTATCATGTAAGAACAGGACAACACTCCTCTTCTAAAAGTCCAGCAACAGGTCTTCTCAGCTCCCAGATATATACAGATTATTGTCTAAAGACGGGGAGGTGCTCCACAGTGGTTTTATTATTATTATTATTTTAAATTAACATTTTAATTTACATTTAAAACAGCATCCAAATATTGTGGAAATCGAGTTTGTAATTTCTGCTCATAGCATTCACCTTAATACTTGAAACCACAAACAAACCATGGAAAATTATTTATGGTGCATCTCTTGAGTCACTGTTTTTCCAGCAAGCCCAGGGTCAACTGAAATGAAGGTATTTTTTTTTTTCCCTTACCCTCCTTTCTGTGATGTGGTGCTGAGGCATCAGGGACTTGAACACAGTAGGTCTTCCTGGTCTGGATGCCCCCTCCACATAAAAGGCTGATGTTTGCCAGTCTCCGGTTCTGCTGGCTCAGTAAGGGTAGAATGCGACATTCACCCCAGTCAGTGGTCCTCCACACATACCTGACAGAGCACGCAAGGATGCTAATAAGTTATATTTGCAATGTTAATGAGTTAAAAGCTGTTAAATTGAATCTGTGATGGAGCCACTGTTTGATATGTATTACAAAAACTCTACACGTTTGTGTATTTTCTGAATTGTAATCCATTCAGAAATAAATTGATAAATGATCGTACTTAAGAAGGATAAAGCCTCAGTATACACAAAGCAGTGCCAGTTGTTTTCAAAGAGTCACACAAAGCAAAAGACAAATTAGTGAGAGCAGTCTCTGGCAAAAGCTTCTCTCACAGTATGTCAGAAGAAGGGGATGGGGGGGGTGATTATTTTGATTTCAAAACTTCTAAACAAATGTTTGGTTTCATCTATGAAAAATGCGGTGATGCAGAAAGCAATAATATTTGAGGAGTTTACCAGAACAACAGCCTGTAGTAATCTATCAAATGCTTAATTTCCGTAATGAGTTTTCCCTAATCATGTAAATCCTCTGCTCTCAGGCACTCAGTGTAGATTCAGCAAATAAAACAAAATCTACCAGCAGGGAAAGTAATTCTCCATTGACTACTTTGTTTTGTGCATGTTATATTAGCTAAATCCTATCGTAACTCAAATGCCCTAATACAATGGCATTCTGTCAAGCCCTGCTTTTTATCATGTCATGTCTACTGGGTCAGGAACTCCTTACAGTACATGAGGTTATTGTGGCTGCCACAAGATAATTAAAATGATGCTAAAAAAAAAAACAATATGCACAAATCAATACAATTGTAAAATCATAAATATTTTTAACCTCTAGGCTTTCTCTCATAATTATTAAGGTGAATGTGCTCAAAGAAGCACAATTAAAAACCCATATTCGGTCCTCGAGTTTGTCGTGTTACGTATGAACAGGTGCATTAGGACACTGCACATGAATAGAACTTTCATTTGAAGATTGTGGCCTTAAGAAGTAATAAAGATGATCTCTGTTAAAAAAAAAAAATTACCTGGGGCAGTTTGGAAGTAAATCGCCTATGATATTGCAAGCTTCTTTTTCCTCAAGGGCAGGACATCGTTTCCCCCCACCAACTGGGATCTGAGTCATGATCCGTGACCGGAGGCGGTAGCCAGGGGATAGGTCGGTGGACCGGCAGGTCTTAGAGCAGGGACTCCACGATGACCAATCAGATGTCTGGCAGTCTTTGGGGATCACGCATGTCTGGAAGGTCAGCGGGGATTTGTCCTTCGTACAGAGGCTGCAGATTGAGGAGAGTACATCACTGTCACGTCAAGGAAATTTTATTTCATAACATATCTTTGTGACCCCTTTAAAGTTTGAAAGTGCAGTTGTACACAAAGCAAACTATAAACAGATGTCAGACGCTGTTGGGATTTAATTGGATTTGTCGATAGAGAGGAAGGAGACCCTATGAACAAGTGGTGATGTTGATTTGTTGTTGAATAAATGACCTTTACTTCTTCCACTCAAGAATTTAAAGTACATCCTGTTAACACAGATCTCAAGACATAAAGTCAATCTTTTACACAAGTGCCCCAAAGAGCCGATGTGCTCACTTAAAGATGTTAACCAAGCACACTAGTCATGACTTGAATGTTATTATTCCATTAAATTGCTGCTGTCCAGCCCACTATTGTGCCAACTGCCAAACCATGTAACTGACTCATACGTCCTCTGCACGATACTGTGTCAGTGTGAGTTTTTGTGTGACAAAAACTAAAAAAGTGAGATGGAAACAAATGGAAATGAGAGTTAGAAAAACAATTGTATCGCATGACATATACGCTGATCTCCTGCGGGAAAGTACAATCAACTTGAACCGCCAGTAAATCTGCGACTGCCAAGAACTGACTTTTGTTGCTATATCACAAAAAAGGTGTATCAGCAAAAGCTCATGTGTGATCTATGGCACCACCACCATATAATGACCCCATAAATGGAGTCATAACCCAATGAACCATCTAGGTGGTGATGGAAAGCCCGTACTAGCCATGTCCTTAGCCGTGATAACCAGACAGTGGCCATTTTATAGGCTAATTCCAAACCAAAAGCAGGTGTTTTCTTGTCCAATTACAGTTTTTGTTGGCTAATGTGGGAAGCTGAATTAGTCAGGTTATTGAGATACAACATAATTTTGTAATGAGGCTGTAAGAAGAGTAAAATGAAGCACAATACACATGGGAAATCTATTTTTTTTTAAATGCCACACCATCTTAGATGAAATAAGTGCTAATCTAACGCTGCAAAATAAAAAGCTTTTTTTTCAAACCACAGGACAAATAAACATGTGAGTATAACATGTGAAAAACAGATGCATGACAAGATAAACGACTTTTAAACTACTATTTCCAAAATAGCAAGAGACAAGCAAAAGTAATCACAACAAAATTGATAGGACAATTAAATGCTGTACAACTTCAATGCAATATGCCTTACTATAAATAAAAAAGCAATATGAAACAATAAAGAAAGCTTAATTGAAACAACATGATTGAAATGTGGTCTTTGAAACAATGATGGCACTCAGAAATGGATTTTAACAGCCAGCTAATAGTGACACTCTACACCAAGAAAATGGTATAGTGGCATTTAATCAGTGTAATATACATGCAATGATTCTCTTTCTGTATGGAAAAACAAAACAAAACAAAAAACACAAGACAGAATGTTGTTTGTGACTGTGTGTGTTTGTGCGTTCGTGTGTGTGAGACACAGCATGTGTAGGTGTGCATTTGTGTGTCCTATGCTTTTTGCTTTGTGTGCGAGTACGTGCAGAAAAATCCATTCTTATCAAATCCAAATACCAAGGTTAGCTCTAACAGCAGAGAGTGGAAGGGGGGCAACACTTGACATTTAACACAATAATGTCTCCCTTCCTTGCTGAAATGCTGGTCAAACATCAGCCCTCATATAATCTAGTAATAATTGAATAAATAAAAAACATTTTATTTCACTGAATACACCTCATGAGAGGGAGTGAGCATTGATTATGCTTCTCTTATATTACAAAAAAAATCGACAATAGTGTCCATTAGGATTATTTTGCCTGACAGGCAACAACATTCACCTCCTATAATTTGTAAAACTCTCCACACGCTTCATCAGGGGAAGAGTAAACTGATGAAAGAGAAACAAACTAAAGATATTTCCTTTCATTATTAAACCAGCAAACATTTCCGCTTGGATACAGTACAAAAAAAACCCAAAAAACCAAAGAAAGATTATACAGTACTGCTGTTTTCATATTAGAACAAATCAGGTACACCACAACATTTATCACACCTTGAAATCCAGAAAATTAGAATCCAGGGTTCTATTTGGTGCCAATGATTAGAATGTCCTTAGGGGGTAACAGGTGGAATCAGTCTTTCTATACCATTGAGGTATGTGGTCTGACAGAGGGAAAAACGGGTTGTGGATCCCAGTGGGAAAAGGAAAGAAACGAAAAGCAGCATTTTTTTACATGTATGGTTGATTCCAAAGAACTACCAGTTTGTCCAGGATTGATTGCCCCAGCTATGTCAGCCTCACAGCAGTGCATCAGAAAAACAGTTTCTAGTAGAGCTCACATTTTATTCCAGGATGAACAAACTGTCTTTGTGAAACTGTAAGTGTATACTATCAGATAAATATTTCAGAAATTTGAAAATCATGGGGGATGTGTCATTTTCCTGTGTGTAACATATTTTAGAGCAAAATTTTATTTTGCCAATCAACCATAGGGGAAGAGAAGGGTTTTTTGCAGTGGGGGGGGGGTTAAATAATGTACTTTGGAAAGACAAATCCAGCATACAACTTTTGGGCGGTGGCTAAAGTAGATGTGTTTGGGGCACCCCAAAAGACAGCTTTCAGAAAGAGCATTTTTCAACATACTGTGAAGGACGGCAATGGAAATGTTATTGATTCGAAAGTTATCGCAGTTCTGGGGACCTGAAGATTTAAAGTACAGTAACAAACCTACCAAGAAAAGTTTAAAGGATCTTGCAACTGATGGAATTTTGAATTGAACAGTTGTGAAGTGGTAGGGTGGCCACTTTGGGGGCATAATGACTGAAAAAGACATAAGTATTCCTAACTTATGTGAAAAATACATCAATATGTCCCAACTGTTATGGGATTTACTTCTATCCACATTACCATATTAAGATGATTTCCTTATTTTTACGGTATGAAGCGTGTTGCTTACCTCAGCATAGCATTTTTGCCATCACTTCTTGTGCAGCGGACATGTCGTGTCTGGTATCCCACCTCCAGTTCCCATGACGTGGGGTACTTAATGTGTGCATGAGCAAGGTGGTGGTGGTTGTGATGGAAATGCTGGTGAGAAGCTAGTGTGTGCAGCGTGACTGTGTTGTTCTCATTGGAGCTAATACTGAAGTCCACTGTGGTCCTTCCACTTAATAGGGCATCCTTGTGATGGGGCAATCGGCACTCACTCCAGGCCCCTACTTTAAGGCTGTACTGGTACTCGTCCTCCCCAGCCGGGCAGTCAACATGGCTGGAACAAGTTCTGGTCTCAGTTAGGTTGGGGCAGTTTGCCCCTCCATACATTGGTGTGGCCAGAACATGTCGAGTCCGATGCTGAAGACCAGCACCGCAGGTTTTGCTGCAACTTGACCAAGAGGTGAAGTCTGAAACCACACAGTCCTGGGGGCAGGGGACAAGGCATGCCTGCTCCACAGGTGGTTTTTGGGAAAAGAATTCACATATCCTTGAACTGACTGTGGTTCGATTTGAGGTGCGTACACAGTAGACTTTACGTCTCTGGATCCCATGCTGTGCTGTAATGCACTCAGTTGTCCTCAGCTTGAGCTCATTGGAAAAGAAAGGAACAAGAACACAGCTCCCCCACTCGGACACCTCCCACTCGAAGAGATCCTGGTGCCAGTCGCAGACTTTAAAGCACTGTCTCTGGCTTTCTGGTTTTTCCATGTTCTGGCAGTGGGAGTGGTGGGTAGTCCAGCCCTCCATGTGGATGCACCATATTGTCCTTGTCTGAACACCACCAGAGCCACATTCCTCACCGGTACACTGACCCCACTGGCCTGCAGCAAAGAAAAAAACACATGGAGAGGGCATTTTCATTAAAAATTGAAGCTTTAGGGAAAAAAAATTATTTAAATTGCAGCAATCTGGCAGCTTGCAATCAAGCAAAATTCAAGGCCATTCACTTAACCTCCATGATTGCTTTATTCATGAACTGAGGAAGAAAGGAACAAAGGAACACAAAGTAATCAAACCAGAGGTGGACATCAATATAAAGAAAATACAAGGCCAGTCTCTTGGTCACAAAGGATTATATTAATTTTTAGGTTCTTGAGCTCAAACTGATCAATATTTCTGGTCATGTATAGTATGGTTAGGAGTTCACTCAGGTATTATGATAACATATGCTATTAACTTGCATTCTGTGGGCTTTATTATTATTATTATTATTATTATTATTATTATTATTACATCATTACAACAAAGCCTCTCCTTTAACAGTAAAAGCATGTAAATACTTAAATGTAATGTCTCCAAAGGGGAAATGGTGTACAATGGTGATTTTAAGAGCTTTTTCAAACAAAAATTATTAATTAGAGGCTATTTAATTTGTTTAACAAACCATAAGATTGAATTGTCTTAATATGTCAATCAATTAACCAGTACTAGCAACATTTATGAAAGAAATTTCTGCTTAATAATAAAGTAATTGCTTATGTAATATTCATCACTCAAAAGGGTCAGCTCACAAACACCCAGTCAGATATTTTTCATCTCTCAGAATGATCTGCAGCATTTGACTGAACCCTCTACAACTCCACTTCACAATTCACATATGAAGTCTTTATTGCATTATCATAGCTGGGGACTTTAACCATGCTGACTTAAGGTCAGTATTCCCCAGATTTGAACAGCATATTAAATGTGCAACAAGAGGGGGAAACACACTGGATAAAGCCTACAGCTTTTTTTTTTCTCCAATTTCGTTGTACTATTGTACTAGGTATGACTGTGCAATGACAATAAAGAGTTATCTTATTCACCTTGAAATATACTCATGAAAATAATTGGCTCTTGATTTGCATTTTTCTTTTCTTTTATATGTTTCTACACAAATTTAATCTTTCGCATGCTGCCACCACTTAAATGCAATGCTGCTATATTATGATCATTTCACAAATTTGTGTCTGTTGATTAAGTTGGCCTTAAAGATATGTTTCCAAAAACTTTAAACAAGTGGTGAGTTAACGGTCAGGTTGATGGGGTATTCTTTTTTGTTACAGCATATTGTTACAACAGTACATTATAAAATTGTTTTGTATTCTGCAATCTAACCCATCCATTTTCTTCCCATTATCCAATTCAGGGTCGCAGAGGTGCTGGAGCCTATCCCAGCTACCAAAGGGCGAGAGGCGGGGTACACCCTGGACAGGTGGTCAGTCTGTCGCAGGGCCAACACAGAGACAGACCTTTGCACTCATGTTCATTCAAATATAACAGTGCTCTTTAATTCAATTTACATTGCAAACTTTGAAACATACAATGTGAGCAAAAATGATTTGAATATCTTGTTTAGTCATGTGTTTGGAGGTTAACTAAGGTAACTGAGAAGCCACATTAATTTACACACATAAAAATGCTCATTCCTGTAAACTAAATTATGACATAGCAACTTTATTTATAGACAGTCAACATATTCGTAGTGATGTGGTTCACTTCTGGGACCTAAAGCGGAACTGTAGTCGACAGTCACTACTTTGGAACATTGTTTGTGTGACACAAAGTTGCTTGAAGTAATTTCCCTTTTCAACAAATGGTGGAAAGTGCTTTGAGGTCAGAGAAGGAGCAAAATTGTAGATACCTTTTTCTGTTGTGAAAAATTCACTCAGCTTCAAATTGTAGCTTAAAATCTCCACTCAGCTGAATGGAAGCTGACCTCAGACTATTTCTGTTTTGATGGGAAGCACAAACCTTCATCTAAGGCCAGGTTTATGTATTAGAACAACAAAAAAGAACAGATTATACAGTACAGATGCCAGTTCTGACAATGACATGAAATCTATGTCACATTTTAGTTATTCACTTGTGTATTTATTTATATATGAAAGCATGATATTTTAAATTAGCTTAAACTTGGTTAGCTTCAAAGGCAGCTATTCATCATTTATAGGCTACCGTTTTAGATTGCTAAACATATTTCACACAATCACACATGGAGACTTCCTTTTAGATACTAAGGCTAATAATTTTGCTAGAGGTGCATCAGACACTGTCATCATATATATGTATATACATTTATATGGGGCTTTTTTTTTAAATTAACGATATGATCATATTTGTAGTTAAATATGTGGCAAATATATCGATGAATATCACCAAAAAGAGTTCTGTCAGATGCTGGGGCTGTTTTCTTCATCTGAGTCTTTAGTTACTAATGATGCAGTGATATTTGTATTTAAATATGTGACAAATATATATATATTTTGTGTCAACAAAAGCAGTAGTCGGTTATCAATTTTTATAAAATGTTAACTTTTGAATACCAAGCCCAACAAATCTTAAATACATTTTTAACCTTTTTGTCCTCATCATTAAAAGAAGTAGACATAAATCAATTTCCTGATATGATGTGATTATCTTTGTCAGTCACGTTCTTAGTTATTTTGCCACATGCTATGAAAAAGATAATTTGATTCATTTCTTCTAATTGGAATTAAATTGATGTAATAATGAGATCCTACTGCTTCCCAAATTGCTTTCGAATGACAACCTGCTCAAACTGTTTTATGTCTTTTCATGCCGGAGAAATCTGTTGTTAACACTTTGCTTACTGGCCCATAGTTAGCATGTCAATGCTCCTTTGTTTGTTTGCTTAAAGGAGAAATAGTCTAAAGTATAAATGTTTATTCACAGTTCATTGAAGCACAATGTTGAGTTTCTTTGTCCTGGCATTGTGATGCTAATGAGACATCACTAATATATCACTAATATGTCACTAATATATTATTATGATCTTCTGGTCTGATTACTTTACATTATTATTTGCATCAAAGGTACAATGTATCAAACTGAAAATGATGCTGCTGCTGATGATGATGAAGGTGGAAATTTACAGTCGACCATGTTTCTTTTTGTTGTTTGTTTGTTTCTTCTTACGCTTTCTTTTTGTTCTTTTTGATAACACAAGAAAGGACATTACTTGCCTCTTTTCACTTGTTGCCAAAAATAAAAACATAACAAACACAAAAGTAAACAAGAAAACAAATGAGATGTTGCTTTTCATTAGTATGTTGGACTTGAGTGTCCTGTAGGCTCTGATTGGCTATTTGCTCACGTATGTTTGCACGGAACTCTTCAAAATAAAGTTTCATTCTCTTTGCCTTTAAACAGTGTAAAAACACAGGCAGGCATATTGAGAAACAGACTGAGTAATTACTTCAGAATTTGATTAAAAAAAGAATGACAGAGTGTTTTAATCTTCCAAGAGACCCACTCCCAGAACCACATCACGTATCGGCCATTGCAAATTTGACAAAGCACTCAAAAGCCTCACGCAGCGCACGTAAACTTAACATATTATGTAACTTTAACTTACAGTGAGATTTTGACACTGCAAGGATGAATAAATGAATTGCTTTTCTGGCTAAAAACAAAAATTAAAAAAGCAAATTGCAGCGTTTTAGATGGAAATAAACATATGGAGTTATATATACATTTTCATTTAAAGAGGTGCAATTACCTTACCATTTTTGTCTGGTTCAGTAAACACACAGAGGCAGTTAAATGTAATTAAATGTTCACTGCATATTTCAGACTGAAAAAAAAAAAAGTTTGCACTGTCTGTACTTCATTAGAGGTGCAGTTTAGCTTGTTTATATGCCTTTTTATATCAGTTTCATTGGAGATACTGTACTGATTTGGGATTAAGTAGAGGTTTATTGGAGAGGGGCTGTGGTTGTTTCTGTTACAGCACTACTTACCACTTTACTCACTACTTACACTTTGAAAGAGGGAGACTTTTTTTTTCTTACTGTAAGTTAGAGAAACAGTTATGAAGGTATTTGTACATGAATATCAGTCACATTTTCTTTTATTTAGTGTAACTCTATACAGTTTCAACATTGCAGTTCTGTAAGGGACCTTTATGCTGCAAAAAGTCCAGACGTTATATAGGGGTAAACGGAATAGAAAAGCCCTCTTTTGTCATCGTTCATGTACAACACAAATTATGGAAATTATGCAATGCAAATACATATCAAAAGCCCATCAAAGCCCTGAACAAAAACAGAATTTGAATAGTTAGTCAAAATTAAGTTTAAAGATGTTCAGGGTCACAAGTGCCCATGTTTCTTCCAGCTAAGCATACAGCCTTTGTGGTCACCAGTGGCACTCTTTCATGATAAACACCCTTTCATCAGCATGACCACCTTTGCTCAGTAGTGCTGTTTTCAAACTGTGCCAGGGTGTGAGTGCCTGATTTATGGAAGTGTGATTGAGAGTGATTCTGCTGCAAGGGGAGCCAGCTAACACAAGCACTAGTTCATCTTCTAAGCTCTGAATAATCACTCTCTCGAACTGTCAGCATCAGCATCTGTCAGCCCCTCAGGAGCAACCAGTTGCCCACAGCTCCTTCATTCCTGTCGCACTTAGTCGCCTTGCTTGCACCTCTGGCGGCTCTGGCACCCATTGAGCTCCTGCTATATTTACCATTCAGTTTGAAAACTGAATTTGAATGAAGCAAAAGCAGATGAGCAGACTTCACTACATTATGGGAAAATGCAGAAATTAAACTTAGCCAGTGTAGTGTGACTGAACACGTATTATCTTCCTCAGCAGCGTTCAGTCGAACCCTTAAGTTAGACAAATGATGGTAAAGCTGTACGATAATAGCAAGTAACACAACAAAAGCAATCTCCACTCTGCCCCGAAACCAGACAGATGAGGGAAAGAAGCAAGGAAAAGAGCAATAAACTGTCTTCTAAACAGCAACTGCACTCACTACTGTTGAAATGCTTGGCTCTCTTATCCATTTAATTACATTTGGTAAAAGCATCACTGATTCAGGTCAGTGGGAAAAAAACAAACAAACAAAAGAAAAACCCTGTAGGATCACAGGCTGGTGTACTTGCTGTACCAACTTCTTTCTGCTATTTTAGGTTTGTTAATGTATAACCTACACAAATGCATATATATTTTTATTATTTATATTATTTTAGACAACCAACCACTGTTCTGTAAAGACATGGTAGTATTTTTGCCTTCCCATACTGCCTTTAAAATCTAACAGAGATGATTTCTTTTTGCCAATGAACTGATCATATAGTCTATCTTCTGTACTTTTTTAAACATTTGTGTAAATAATAGTGTAGAAAACTTAGCAATAATGCCAGTTTTGCACAGACCTCTTAATTAAACTATTTCACTGTTGGTAATGTAGGTAATTTGATTATGGGTCATTTTCTTATCACACTGCAGCTTTTCGCACATTTCCTCACAAGCATGTAGTGAATTTACTTGCCATCCGTCTTCAACTTATCTCCCTTAGTTAAGCTTCACTGTTTGTACACATGCGTCCCTTGTCCCAACACTTTTAATTAAATACCTATGCCACCGAGCCTAATTATGCGCAAAGCTATCCCCAGTGACACACTTCCATCAGTTGTAATTTATGAGCACTGTGGTTCATATTCAGTTACAACATTAATATATGCAGAAATTCATCAAATTATCATCAGCCACTCAATCCATCTCCAGAAGGACCTGAATCAGCTCATTTCTCCTAACATGCTACACAAACACAAATGAGCAGTGTTTATGTAGCAGGTTAGAAGGACATTTGGAGAAAAATATGAGCAAAATATCATCATCAGGCAAATTAAGTGACAATAACACTGATGACCCCGAGCTAAAAATAAACTTTGTGTGATGATAAAAAATGAGCCACTTCTGAAAGATGTTTGACCTTCTCGCTTGAATATAAATCATATATTTCCATAAATGCTCAATAAGTGAATGCATTATGGCACTTTTGTTTTGGATTGACAATGAGATACTTAATGTGCTTGGATTATCTGCCGGGGAAAAGCATCAAATGCAGCTTTAACATCCCAAACTAATGAATTATACTCCTTGGGGCTGCAGTACTATACACACTGCCCCACTAAGCTTTTGTTATAATTTAGTATTCAGGCCCACAGCATCCATGCCAGACCTACTTGAATGGCTAATCACTTTTTAAATGGCCAACAGTATAAACACTAGACAACACTAGCACATGTTGTGCCCACTGAGTGATGTAATCCCCACTTGGGCCAATCCATAAAAGTAAATAAATAAACACTGTAAGACAATCCAATTGTTGACCAATGAGTATGCTTTTAAAATAAAATATAATGTTTAGCAATGAGAGAAAAAACAACCCTGCATGACACTGGAAAAAGATCCATTATAACATTCATCATAATCCCTAAAGTAGGAAAACTACTGTCCTCTGTTCTGATGATGAAGCTTTCTAAGTGGATGATCAATCATGACTTCTTCAGAGTTATCACACAGTGGAGTAAGGAGATTTTCCAAAATGCATGGCAGGCAAACAACAAAGTACAGTTCACCTTTGAGAAATAATAAGCGTCATAACAAAGCTATGCTCCTTGTGATATATTCTATTTCTATTTCCCAGGTATTTTCATTTTTTAACTAAAGCAAAACAAACTACTTAGTGGTGTGTCAGGTCCTAGAAATAATAGCACTTTGTGTGCTACGGAAAATAACTGCACATCAGTTACAGGTATAAGGCTACAAAAATAAATAAGAGGGGTCTACAGTATTTGGCATGAGCAGCTTATGGCCAAAGATACATTTTTTTTTTATTTTTGTTCTTTCTCTGTATCTTTTTCTGTTTAGAAAAATATGCAAAGTTTTGTTTTCTGTCTATTTAGCTATCTATCAATATATAAATATTTCTATTAATCGGAAGGTTGGTGGTTCGATTCCTGGCTGCTCCAGTCTGCCTCCCAAATATCCTCGGGCCAGACACGAACCCCAAGACAACCCAGAATGTGATGTCCACATATGTGGACGCCAGGTCCTAGGAGGTTAAGGGAGGGACAAGGTCAGCAATAATAATTAGGTAAGCTGCGGTGTTAAAATGAAGGTCAATTGGTAGTAAGAGGCCTAAACTGTGTCAAGACAATGTCCTCCACACCATTACACCAACAACAACTCCAACCATTGATACAAGGTAAGATAGAGCCATGTTTTTTTAACCAAATTTGGATTGAAATCAAGACTCATAAGACCAGAAAACATTTTTCCAGTATTCTCTTATGCAATTTGGTGAACCTGGCAGAAGGGGCAAATGTCGTGGTCTTTTGCATGATGTGCATTCGGAGTTGCGCATATCTTGTTTGTAACAAGCAGTCGATTGATTTACTTCCTATCACCTCGAACCAGCCTGGATATTTTTTCTTCTTTAGACCATTCTCTGTAAATCCTAGAGATGTTTGTGTGGGAAAATCCTAGCAGACCAGCCCGTGTGGTACCAACAACCATGCCACATTTAAAGTCACTAAAATAACCTTTGTTCCCCAATCTGATGCTGAGTTTGAACTTTACCAGGTCATCGTCCTCATGTCTACATGTCTAAATGCAGTGAATTCCTGTCATGTCACTGGGTGATTCAATATTTGCAGTAACAAGTAGTTGAATAGTTATGCCATTATTCTTTATATTGTTTTTCCCTTATATAGATGTATCTGTGTGATGAAATCAACTGTAATTTTTCAGTTGTGATCGCCCTAATATATATAAAGAAGAATAACTTTACAGTTCTTATTTTGGTTTCTACCAGTCATTGTTCCTTGCCACTACTTGAGTTGCTTGTCTGTATATTTAACCTGCCCACAGGTGAGAGCTCTCAGAGAATTTTAAATGGCCGCTGCTGAAAACACAGTTTTCTGTTTGTTAAGTCAAGAAAGCAAACAGGCTATGGGATGGCAGATATATATTCGAAATAGCACGCTCAGGAATTATTTTTCCTGGCCTTCTATAACTTCCTGATAAAGATCCTGGACTGACTTATTACAGGTTGCCTACTGACTGAGTTTTATGAATATGGTTTCTTTCTATTTGAGTTTTAGTGTATTTCTATAGATATGATCATTTTGTAGATAGGCTCATTCCTCCTTGGGATGATGATAGCAATTAACTTTCAAATGTAATTGCTGATATCTTTGAATATATGATGACACTGTGAGACATGACTTTTATACTTAAATAAGTAGCATAAGATACTGTAAAACTAGGAACGTTAAAGGATTTAAAAGTCAAAGAAACAAGACAGATTGCTGTAAATTTCCTTCCTAAGTGAAATATTTTTGAAAACCAAAAGGTTTAATGTCCAAAACTGGAAAAAAAGAAAACTGTTCAGGTGACCAGAGGGTATTCGGTCATGTGTCATATGATGTCAAAACAACACAACAGGGAACTCATTTTTCTTTCCTCAGGTTGAGCGATGAATCCAGTGACATTTCCTTTTAGCAACATTGGCATGTCGTGCTCTCATACTAAAAATATGCTCATAGTCAAATTCAGAAAGGACTTCTTCTCCCCCATAATCAATGCTTGGTTATTCTATTAACTAGCCTTGAGAGACATGGTAGTTCATCTATCAAGCGGATATTGTATTTCCTCTAAGATCTCATTTATATACATAGATCCCACTTTGATTTAGGCAGGAGCACCCCTCTGGGGATCTCACAAACAATCAATGTGTTTACACTTATAAATGCCACAGTACTTTAGTCAGTATCACTTTAAATGTGAAAACTACAGTGGGGGTTGTGAGGTGTGCTATGCCTCTGCAGTGATCAGAATCTTTTTCCGTGTAATTGCTTGTCTCATGTGGTCTTCTCAAGTCCCTGTGCCAGCCTATGTAGAGGTGACAAGTAATTGGATAGGATGTCATTCACTCCTCTGTCTCACTGCCTTCCGCTGACCTGGGATTTCTCTCTTAAGCACAGGAGCAGAACTAATGGCCGTATCTACAGACAGCAACCTGAGGAAAGACCCTGGTGTTTAGATAATGCAGGTGACCAGGGCATGAAAGAACAGAGATAAAGTGACAATTGTATCGCTGACAAATTTAAAATTGCACCCATGGCAACTGTTATGATGCAGTCCCCGGGGGAATTTCTGTATATCGTATAAGATTTAATTCTCTGCCCAACATCAAAAGAAAATCCATTAGATAAAACTGGAATACCAGCAGGGGGAACTGGGGATAAACTGGATTTAAGACTATGAATAAATACTAATCTTAATTGGTTGAGGGGGGCCATGACAAGGTTGCCTTCGTGGCTAAAAACATCTGCTGTAACTTAATTTGAGAGCTGATTAATGATGTACCCGAGTGGCTTTCCTTGAGGCGCTCTTAGACTGAAAAGCAAGCAGCAATTCCTGAAGTGCTGCTCTGCTATTTTGTCTGAGGAAAATGCATTCCAAATCATGGGTTTAAGTTGAAGTTTAGACAACTAAATTACCTGGTAATTGTTAACAAACAATAACAAAGCTAATTAATTTGGTAAAACATTATTCATACTAGAATGTTTTCAATGGATTCTTGTAACATGTAGCAGTTTTCATTAGCCATACAGCATTTTTAACCTCTGACTTTATTCTTTTTTATAGTTGCAGCTTTACTGTTTGCTTCAGTCTCACCACTTTTATCAACCAATCTTATCAACTCAACCTTTTTCCATTTGCAGCAGACAGCATCCTTTTCAGGGAAAAGCTTTGATGTCCACTGCACACTGCCTGCTATGTACCAAATAGCAATCAGACAAAGTTACAAGAGTTGATGGAAAGCAAAACAGAGGTAAGAGCAGAGTGAGCTGTGGACGTACGGGTTGCCACAGTCACTTCAAATCAACACTAATATTCCTTCATGTGGCTAGATGTACAAATAGGGAACTCTTGTGAACACATTCACCATAACAGTTTTATATAGTAACAGTCCTTTTTGATGACAGATTTGCTTTGTAGCAGGGCAAGCACAGATGAAACTACTATGGCTCAGTTCCCTTAAGTATTCCTGTAAGCTTTAGGAGTAAACCAATGTGCGTACAGGGCCTTTGTCAAGTGGAATTTAACCATTATTAAAACATGTGTGGATTATTATTTTAGGTTCACTACCAGCTGCAAAATATGGAGTCCTCACTTGCAAATTCACCAACACACTCACGTAGAACTAAGCAGCCAAGTGAACAAAGCAGACACCATGGACATGAGAGTGTGTGAGTGGTAGGCTGAATTTCGCTGGCGCAAATCAAGCTGTGTATCTTTGGATGTACTAACAGCTCTCACTGGTTTACTTTAGTGACTGAAAAGATTGAATAACCAAAGAATTCTAAGGCAAGTAGGTGTAGTTGGAGACCGTTCTCACTCCCGAGGCGTAACATAGCAACGTTTTGTCACGTCCCAAGGCGTCAAATGTTACGCAAAAGGTAACCGTCCGCGTCCCTATGATACGCTCCGGATTGTGGATGGAATCCATCAGAATGACGCTCCCAGCGGTAACACACAATCCAGCCGTGTATTCCAGCCCTAACCCTAACCTTACCCCTAACCCTAACCACAACCTTAATCCTAATGTTAACCACAACCTTAATCGTGTCAGATAGTGTTTTCCAAAGCGATTCATGATGAGAAAGTAAAGAAAAATTTAAAAATGTACATATGTAGATTGATTCCAAACAGTTCTCATGTTTTCGAACGCATAACATAGAGACGTGTTGGGTGGCCGAAAGCGTAACATACTGACGATTTGTCAAAAGCGTCTGTGTGTTACGTTTTGGGATGAGAACGTGTTGGTAGTTAACATGTGTCCGGTGCAAAAGAAAAGCTTTGTCAACTTTATGTTTAAATATTTTTAAAACTGTCATGTCAGACTGTTTTGCACAAGCTGAATTAAACTTAGAGCTGAATTGTGTAGTAATTGCAGAGCAGATACTGTCACATCCATAGTAGCTAATTTGTACACTTTGTTGCTTTAATTGATCCATAATGTTGTTGCATATGTACAATGGCAATAAAGGGCTATGCTATCTATTCTATTTTAGTTGTACATGCAAGGTCTCTTCGAATTTGCAAACAAGTATGAGTGGCAGTGAATATTGGCACCTGCAAAATAACAGTATTTGCTTATAACTATATTTTATCAATCTTGTTGCATATGATATAGATCTGATGTCATAGCCCCAGCAAATATCCCCCAAGAGTTGAACACAAGAGCTCTAAAAGTTCATCCAAGAATCTGAAGGTCATGCTTGGTGTGAAAAATCAAACCTCCATGGAATGGGTGACATAAGAAACCCTTTAGCTATACAAAAAACAGAGTAAAACTAAAAACTAGTCTTACAGCGAAAAAGCAACCATTTGGGGTTTTGTTTTTGTTTTGTTTTGTTTTGCTTTTTTTTTTTTTTTGGGGGGGGGTTGTTGTTTTTTTGTTTTTTTTTTAAACTCTGGTTGAAGTTGTCCTTTGACTGTGCATCCAATTACCTGTATTTCTTTTTTTTCTTTTTCTTTTTTTAAAGG
>VVHJ01031882.1:5727-19175 GCA_015107715.1 Tylochromis polylepis
TAAAAAAGACCCAAAAAAAAAAAAAAAAAAAAAAATCTCTCATCCATATTAGCCTATTAAGCCGGCTGGTATGGACCAGTCTTGCTAACTGCAGAGTGCAGGACAGCCTCCGCAGGCATTAAAGCATTTGTTTTGACAGCACTGTTTGTTTTCTACTCCCAGAAGCCATTGCAGTGCACCTCCAACTCCCACTAGTCTCTCACCAAAAGAGCCAGTCTGCATTTCAAATATGATGGAGCTATTGCATATTGTGCACAAAATTCTACCTTTCCCTCATTGTTTCCCTGAATTCCTGCATGTAACATGTTATACCTGACTGGAAGACAAAAACAGATGATTTTCAAATACTGCTGAAATATGCACCCTCTCTCTTCAGACACTAACTCGCCCTGCGACTGTGTAGCAGGATGCTGCTAATTTAAGTGAGTACAACATCTGAACCAGAAGAGTACTGAAGTAGCACTTAGAAAAGTTATTTTCACTAAGAATTTTAAGTCTGATGTAAAAAAAAAATTGTAGTGGTTAAATATTCCAGGGGCACAGTAAAGCAAACTGGATATGAGTCACATTTTAACTGAAGCTTGCCGTGCAAGATAGTTGCAGTCAACTCAGATGAGTTTAAAGTTTATTCGTGACTTTTTCCTGCAAAATAAAATCTTTAGTTTTGAAATGTATTATTTTTACACGGTAAAGAAAGAATCTATGTATTTCTATAGCTAAAGTTAAATTATTACAGTAATTCTGAATAAAATAAACAATACAAACACAAATTTTTCTCATTATCTTTAAATATCTAATCTACTCCGGTTTGATAAGAGGTCCTGACTTGCAGAATGAATCTGTTCACAACCACTGAGAAGGAAATGACCACAGCCTTTCACTTATAAAGTCCCATTTCTATTTCTCTCAGGTTGCTATCTGGGGTGATCTAGAGGTCAGGGGTGAAAGAGAGGCCAGCTGGACTATGAGAGGGTGATCAAGAGGTCA
The DNA here is from genome assembly GCA_015107715.1 of Tylochromis polylepis. NCBI lineage: Eukaryota > Metazoa > Chordata > Actinopteri > Cichliformes > Cichlidae > Tylochromis > Tylochromis polylepis. The sequence continues at coordinate 6,715 of VVHJ01031882.1, forward strand.
GTAGAACCAAGAAACTGGTGTGTGCTTCTATGGCATTTGCCCACGTATGTGTATGTGTGTGTGTGTGTGTGTGTGCGCGCGCGAGGGACTGTAGTGATGTTGGAGGGACATTCAGGGTGAGGGTCAGGTCAGGTTGCCTGTGTAGACTAAGGCTGGCGTGTGCTACGTGGGTCAGTCAGTGGTCACTGTGGCTAACTTTGAGGAGATTCCTTCCTAGCAGGGTTGCGTGTCTGTCACCGCAGTTCAAAACCATCAAATGGCGTAAATGTGCGCTCAGACAAAACACAGTATGCCTTTCACCTCGCGTTAATCAATTAGCCCGCTAACAGATTGGCAGTCGCGTTATGAGCACATCGAGAAGAAACTGAACTAATTGTCAGCCCCTCTGCAGCTCTCCCTCCATCCTCCGCCAGGCAGGAAGCTCAAACGCAAGCGTTCGCGCACATGACTTTTCCCCCCTCATCCAGGCGTGTTCCCTGCTATGCAAAAGTACAACAAGACACTGCAGGCCATGTTACCATTGTTGATGCTTTTGTTGTTATTGTTCCTGCCCGTGTTGATTAAATTAGGAAATCCTTTAAGTCGGCAGAAAAGAGGGGAGCGTTGTTTTATTATTAAAGAGGAAAGAGACACCCCGGCAAACGTTGCACCGGTTAATGAGAAGTACAGCAGAGTGCTTCAGGACTTGGAGATTTCAATAACATGGCAGAGCAACTCCCCTCCACCCCCCCCACCCCTCTGTGAGGAGGATAATACAACAGCCCCCCCTCCGTCTGGTTGCTCCTTCCTTGTTTTCCTAGCTGGCAGAGCAGACTGTAGGTGCTGTCTGAGAGACAAATGTAGTTCAACAGCCTTTAGGTTTTCTTGTTGCCCCCCTCTCCACCCCTTCTTCTTCTTATTCTTCCTTTTTTTTCTCCACAGGTTCTCAGAAAGCCTATAAAGATTCAGGGTCTGAAGACTGTAATTGCAGGATATGAGTTCTGGATAGCAGATAACTATACTGCTATTTGGATAAATTCCACTGTTCGTCATACTGACATAAATGCAATGTCCCTCCCACACTTAAGAACACCTTTGAATTAATATCTGGACGCTTCTATCACAAACAAATATGCTCTCAAAACATTCACATTTCCAGAGGTCGTTGCTGAGGGGTGTAAAGGGTTGGAATAAAGTTGGAATAAAGGGTTACTTCTTTCACCCAGAGTTAGTAGCTTTATCACCCGACACGTCTACTTCATCTTTATTTGTACCCTCTTTTTCAGCTTCTGTGCTGATAGCTAGCAAGAGCTAGGTTTCTGCCAGTTGCAACAAGTCGCATTTCTGACACATCAGAATACTAGTAACAGGAAGAAATCCAAAAAAGAAATGTCACTTCAAGAAAAATGGGCATCTCATCTCTTTTTGCTTTCTGCTGTCACACAGATTGTAGTGTAGGTGGGTGCCACTGTCAGGGCAAGGTCACGTTTAGTGCATGTATTTTGTGTGGATGTATGCGGATATGGTTTCCGTCTTCTGCCAGTCCGTGTGGATACGAGTGTGCTCCATCGTGCATGGGATTTGCCAGAGTGTGTGTGCGCGGCTGCATCTGTTGTTTAGAGGGTCGTGTCACACTGTGGCTTCATCAGACATACTGCAACTGCAGTCCCTCCTACACGACTGCTGTTTTCCCATACAGGCATGTGGTGTGTGTGTGTGAAAGACAGCACATAATGTTTACATACTACACACTCGGAGGCTTTGACCAGGCAAGGCAGTAAACAGACAGCAATCATAAAAACATGCTGTTGATCTCTCATTGTGTTTAATCAGCGGGAGCCAGCAAAAGAAACTGAACATATATCATTATGGCTGTCTGTCAAAGGTGGTACTTCAGCGTTGCCTTCATTCATATTGCCTTTTAATATCATAACATGTATATTACTGAATATTAACTCCACGCACAGTGCTAAAAGCATAATTTCACTGCTTCAGAAGAATATGGCTTTGTACTACTAGGACACAGAGTGCTTTCAAGTGGCACTGCAGTCCTGTTGAAGATACAGTTATTGTTACATATCGCCTATCAAAAATAAACAGCCTTCTCAGATTTACAGAGTTGGTTCTTTTGAGACTAACGTGCCTGATGAAAAAACCTGACAGGGTATGGACTTAGTTTTCTTTGTGAGAGTAAATATTAGCTTAAATATGAAGCCTGTTTTTAGCAGCCACTGATTTCCAAAGAGTACAAGAAAAAAAAGTCCCTCCCTGTAAAACCAGACATTTCCAACCAAGATGTTTTTTCAGGCTTAAGTTTGTGTGACCACTAAACAAACAGGGCCTATGCACCTGTGTTGATTAGTGAGCTGTAGCCACATTTGCTACCTTTGGGCAGAATCAGGCAAGCTAAGCTAATCAGCTGATGACATAAATTGTGTGACTCTTATAATGTAGTTGTCAGGGAATATATTCCAAGATGCCAATACTGAAAATAAGTAGACTTGACTAAAGGAGCTAGGATCAGGAACAAAGATGGCTAAAGCTAATATCCCTTCAATCTAAAGGTGCTAATACCATCCTTTTACTCTCTGTAACACCATGCTTCCTCACACTACAACAAGGTTATCAGAGGGCCACAGTGCTAAAGTTCAGACAGAAGCCCTTTCTGTGACCCCTGACCCTGCAATGACCCCGTGACTTCAGATTCATCAGGGCAGCGGTGCTGCTCAGTTCACAGGGTTCATCTACTGTTCAAAGGCACACAGAGACCCCCCAGCAGCCATGTACACCCTCAGATCGTTATTCCTAGACGTGACTGAGCATCCTAGCGCTAGTCTCCACACTACATGGCAACTATGTATTACATAAACTATGGCATGAAAATAAAAGGAAAACACATGTTGCTAAGGTTGGATCCATTCTAGCATTTATATTGTTCCACACTAAAATTATATTTAAAATGTTCCCATTATTAATTACTCCTTCCTGATCCACTACTTTGGAGTTTGTGTATTTGTGCATTCAGCAAGCGTTATATTACTGACAATTAAAAATATCACACACACTGACAATGGTACAAATATTTGGTGCCTCCCTGGTGTTGCAGGGTGACAAATCTACAGAGCCCACCCCTTGACCTTTTGACCGTGCTGTGCCTTATGGGTAATGATGATACTGATGGCCTGACAGCCAACCTGCCCAGTGGCCATCTGGAGTAGTTGTCATGGAGGCTGACTGAGAAGGAGACCCACCACCGGCCATGCATTGATTTTTTTTTTTTTTATCGGGAGCCCAGCCCTCCTCTCAGACTCCTGCTCGTCAGGTCCTTTAGCATCAGCCTCACCCTGAACTTTGACCTGAGAGAGAGTGGAGCGGGAGGTCACTGTCAATACCTCACTCTTACCCAGCCTCCTTGTTTTTATCAATAATAACAATAACCTAACACATTTCAGAAGAATCAAAAGAATATAGAAGCAACTATGGATTGTTCTCATTTTTCATGTAATTGTTGTTTTCTATTTCTATATGTATTTTTTTTTCCAGTGCTCCATTTATTTCTGAAATATGAACAATTTGCTAGTCTCATTTCTGAGAATTTTGTTGCGTGTCATACTGATTGATTATTAGCTGTCCTATTAAGGCTTTGATACCACAGAAATATCTATAGATTCAAAAACAGCATGTAACACCACTAACCTCCAGGTTTGAGCTCCTAAGGTACCCCACTGCTTTACAAACCATCTGGTATGTAAGCAAAACGTCAGCGACCTGCTACTGATAGTTAATGTTAGAGGGGTGAAGCGCGACCATGACCAGCTTTTCTTACAATACCTACCCCCTCCCCGTTACCTCTAAACCCCCTTCCCCCCAACCCCCACACCCCTTAAACAGACACCTACACATACCACTGCAGCTGTATAGTGATCCGAATAATCCGACAGGCTCGGGGAGTGACTGATAGCTATTGTTGTGTTGGAAAGCTTTTGTCACCTGACAAAGAGCTCTGGCTTTGGCCCTCATCCTTCTACATCATGCTCTTCCTCATCCTCTCTCTCACGGGGATATGTAGGGGCCTCAGCACCCCATCATGATGACTGATGGAGTCTCAAGGATGAGTGAGGAGAAAGAAGGTGGGGGTGACGCTAAATCTCAAAGGCTATCTTCATCGCAGCGGAAACTTAGAGGACTACTTATGGCATAAAAGTGGTTTAAAAAACAACAACAACAAAAAAAAGATTTTAAATTCACTGTTTGTTCACTGTCAAAAATAGAAACGAAACCATCCGATCTCCATTGAGAATCACCAGCTGTCTTGATTAACACATTGAATAAGGTATTGACATCATAGCGGAGGCTCTAACCAGCCACTAGTGCAATTTTGCTGCTCTGACACTTTTATTTTTGCTCATTTCGCTTGTTTATTGTCATGATAATGAAGTCACAGTGTTGGTGTCATCAGGAGAAATCTAGCATTTTGGCCTGGTTCCACTGCTAATGTATGCAAGAGCTACTTTTCTTCTCTCATCACTGTCAGCCAGCCGCTCGCCACCAAAATGGCTCCTAATTGAGCGAACTGGAAACAGGCAAGAATTGAGCTGTTAATATACAAGAATATGAGATTCGGTATACATGCTGTGGAGTTTTAAATTTAGCTGTGAAATGTGCTCCTCAATATGTTTCTGTCATCACAAAATCATTGCACGTGATGAAACGGTTTTGTTTTTGTTGGGTCTTTTTTTTCTCTCTCCCCCCCTTCTTGTTTTTTTCATGACAGCGAGGATTTCAATGTAACGAGTGGGAGTGACAGAGCACTACTGACAAGCTTAAAGCATTATAAATGTTGGGACAATGCAAACTGGCAGACTGAATGCTTGAGATTTCTCTTTCTGTAAGGCGAAGACGCATTTTTCCTCCTTTCCTTTCTTCTTTTTTTTCACTCCTTTTCTTGTATTCATGCCATTTATCTCAATGGCCCCTCAGTGCACTGTGGGAATAGCAGCAGCACTTGCGCCATGTGTGAGACAAAGAGAAAGGTCTGTTTCAACACCATCAATTCCACAATCCCACACAGTGATGAGCGAGAGATAGTCACCATCTGTGGATGTGTTTCTCATCACTTTGCCTAAAAGTAAAACTGTACCCAGCGAAAAGTTAAAGTGTGAATGCCTCACTGTGGCGTTTGTCTAAGGTGTTTTTGGAGATACCTCCCACTATATTCTGTGTCGCCTTATTTTTAAATAGTGGCATTTGCGGTGGTTGTCCACATGGTGCTTCGTAATTTCACATGCTCAAAACACAAAGACATTTTCTTCCTCGGCGCGTCTGTGTCACTCTGCCTCCGCTGTTGCTGTCTGTTTTGCCCTCTTTCCCTCTCTTTCTCTCTCCTCTCATTCCCTGTCCCTGGCTGCAGCGCAGCAGCCATTAGCTTTACAAATCCAGCCTTTGATCTCTGATTTGGGTGGGTGCCTAGGAGAGGAGGGGTACTCTACATGTGTGTGTGTACGCGCATGTCTCTGCGTGTGTGCATCTAGCTGTCTATGTAGGCCATTTGAGGGCTAGCTGGCACTGCAGAGGAGGAGGGTTCACGACCGGTCCACTTCTGCCGAGGTATTACAGAGGGAGTCGATTTCCAGGGAAGAGGCCGTGATGATAATGCCGGTTCATTTGCATTTGTACTGAGCGAATAAGCTGCCTAATGGTTTAAATATAACTCACTTACTGCTAACTCCAAAACTCCAGTCCTCTTTCCCGTGCCACTGTTTCTCCTACGCCCCACCGCCCATGCTACCTTTCCTTCCCCCCTTCACTTATCTCGCCCTTCAGAGCCTCTCGTCCTGTCTTATCCTCACCTCATCTCTCACAGAACATCTCCTTTCCAAGGCCATGCACCCAAATATTACATTATTGAACAGAAATCACTCTTAGCTCTTTGGCAACATTCAGTGACTGTTCTAGACCACTGTTATCATACATCCTAAGTGTTTCTGTCAAGGCTCATTATTTAGATTTTTGAATGCTCATAGAAGCACAGGTGCTTTCATATTGTAGCTAATGACTTTTCTGGCTTTTGCTTAACAGTATTTAACATCAAAGTGTAAACTTCCATGTGTTTTCAAAAGATGCACATTAAGTACTTTACTGATATTATAATAATCATTCTATTTATCATCACTAAGCTTGGGTGTCGACTGGAATCTGATGAAATGTTTGATTCTCTCCAGATGAAAAGCATTTACAGTCTGTAGATTGGGTTAAATCACACAGATTATTCCCTTAGTCAACTAAAATCAATCATATAAGAAAGCCACTGACTGTCCTTTTTTCCCAGTTTTGTTTAAGTCTAGGCCTGGAAAGATTAGAAAACCGCTGAGTTTCTCTCCCCTTGTTTCATCTTTCTCCACTTGTCCACCCGTCTGTCCATCTACCTGGCCTTTTCTTCGCCTGTTCTCCACTTCTCCAGAGAGGTAATGAATGGCTTCCCTCACTGCGGCGAATTCACCTGTTTCTGCTTCAGCCTTCCTCCACCGCATTAAGTGGGGATTTATGGAGGCGGCTTCCCATTGAACAAAACCATTTGTCTTCCAGTTTGGTTTAACAGCACTCTTTATTCCCTGCAGATTTAAGGATAGGAGGCTGGGGGTGGGTGGGGAGGGGCAACACCATTAAGGGCTACGGCCCTCCCAATTTCTCTCACACTTACATCGCAAAGGCAAACAGCCCTGAGCGGTCTGCTCCTAAAGAGACCTGTGTGAATAGATAGATGCCTGATGGATCAAGTGGAGTGCTAACACATGCAGGCGAACTGTCCCATTTCTGGCTCTTTTACATGGCAGGAGCTGCTGGATTTCAAATGGGACCTACAGTTTTACTCCTCACCCAAGAATAGAAATGTATAAATGAAATCAGAGGCAGGTCTGATACACAGGGGTATGCCAGATATATAACAGTGGGCCACAGAGACGTTTGTCCCCGATGGTGAATCTATTACAGAGTCCTTTATTGAAATTGAAGCGACATGCTAGAGACACTCTGATATGATAACCTGTAAAACTGTGATGTTTTATAATTATTCAGTGGCAGCATATTTGGGTGAATCTTTTAACTGCCAATGACTGTGTCATACGTAGCTGCATTAGTGTCTCATTACTTTGGAGATAGGGTGAAGATTCCTTAATGCCTCTCGACAGGCCATGATGTAATTACACAGTGTTTGTTGCAAGTCAACATGATAATTTGTGTTTCCAAAGGATCTGTCATACGCCCGGGACGCTGGGCGCATAAATGATTCAACCCCTCATAAATGTCCTGATTGAAAACAAGCTGCTGCCCAAACCAACTTAACTATTTTATCATGATGGCACCTTTTGGCCTTAAAATAAGCACACACACACACATACAACAACAAAAAAACAGAAGCCAAAAGGAAAAAGAAATATCTGCGCTGCGAAAACTCATCGCAGTGTTTGGCGCTGTAAGGCGGAATTATGCATGAAACGGTAAGAAAAGCTTACCTTTTATTTCTCCTCACCCTCTCACTCTGTGTGCGTGCACATGAGAGATCGAGATAGGGAGACTATGATGTGGAAAGAGAGAGAGAGAGAGTTTAGTGTATGTATGTGTGAGTCTGCTCTGCAATTCCCCAGTGGCTAGCATTGTTGTCGAATTTACCCATTCCCACCCTGTGAGCTCGACCTAACAAGACTACACAACATCTGCATGGGGGCTGCAGAGTTTATGTACACGGTAGAGGCTGTGTTTGAGAGAGGCGTGTGTGTGTGTTTGGGGGCGTTGATTTTTGTTTTTGACTATCTGTTTTGAAATCTGTGTGGTGGGCAGGGTATATTAAAGGCAGAGCGAGGTGTTCCTGCGTAGCCGCTGGGTCTGCTGCACCTCTCTAGCATTCTGACTGTGACCCCAGCCTTCGGGTGTGTGTGTGTTTTCATTCCCTTTGTACACACTCTCTAAGATGTTTTCGCTCTCCTCCTCTTTTCTCCTCTTTTTTTCCCTCCCTCCCTCTGCTTGTGTTCCTTGCAGAACAGAGCCCCAGATACTGAAGATATTGCCCCTGGTTTATTTGGCCTGTCTCTGTCTCTCTTTTTCCTCTCTTTCTCTTGCCATATATATCTCCTGATTCTCTTCTCTCATCTCCTTTCTTTTTCCCTTTTATTTATCTTCTGCAAGTCCTCTCACTTTGCGATCAATACGGTTTTTGCTTGAAGCCTCGCAGCCAATATGAGAGGCGCTACGGGATTTTTGAAGTTAGAATGCTAAACATGTTAAACAGCGAAGATGTTTTGAAAATTTGGGATCATCGGAGAGATGTTAAACGTCTGAATTTGTTTTTCCCAGTTCCCAGCTGCATACTGTACATGCATCAGACGTTATAGCTTTTTATCGGCTATCTTTGATCTTTCTCTGGCTCTTTATATAATATTTCTGATTCCAGCATTTGAATCTATTAGGGAATCACTAAATCAGGGATGTACCAATTATCGTTACAAAATGAACATATGATGCATGTTTATATATTCATAAATTTACTTTGAAAACAGTTTGCTTCATTAGAAACCAACACCGCATTACTAGCTCTTCTGTCTGTATGTAAGCTTTTGCATGAGTTCTGTATAGAATACGATGCACTTTAAAATGTAAAGTTCAAAGACTCCAGTCAGTGGCTCAGCCAGTTTTTCTTGCATCAAGTTCCCTTTATTGGAACTTTATCTTTACGGTGTTTCGCTTCATACTATGGTGAACTGAGCATGCTACTATTCCCTATAATGGGAGTTTTGGGACTCTTGGAATGTCTTAATAATAAATTCTTAATAAAATTTCTTAATAAAGCTTAATAAATGACATAAATGAAGATGATTTTTTAATGGAAACAAAAATATTTACTGTCCAAAACACACATTATTGTTTTTGGACTTGTACTCACACATATATATATGACATAGAAGCTGGCCTCAGCTTCTATGGGGTATACATGTCTATCTCTAATACATGCTCGGCATATTCACATTTGCTGTCTACCCTGTAGCCATGCTAGACCCACATCATTTACAATCTCTATATGTCAGTCACCTGATCCACCACTTTGTTCCATAACTAAAGATCTCAGCAAGATGAGAGATTGCTATCACATTTTCATACTCTCCAGAAGATAAAGCCTACTTACTTTCACCCTTGGCTTTTGATCTCACATTATCAAGCAGTTCATGTGGTGTGGTTTTGAATAAGAAGAATAATGTGAACAATGACCATGTGGTTAAGAAAAAGGATGGATGGATCACCAGCTATTAGACCGATTACTCAAGGCCCCAGTCAGACAGGCTAGAGACCATCTGGTGAGTGACTGCTAGAGGTTGATGGCATTTGCAGTGAAATTGGTTGCTGAAGCCCCAGTCACACATGCAGAGAGACTGGAAAGTAACCCCTAGGCAACCACTGGGGAAAAATATGTAATCCCTGACTCTTTGGTGATGCAAGGTCTCTGGCAGTCACAAGGTGAGCTTGGTCACAAAGATTTATACACTGCTGCAACGAAAACCTCCTTGTGGTTGCAAGCAGACTGCCAGACTTGTCCATAGTTTGCATGGAGAATGCTGACTGGTCTGCAAACACTTGCCAGCTACTTACTGAGATGTACTTAAACTGTGAAGATCATTCGCCTTCAAAGTAAAAGTTGTTCCAGGTGCCAGTTTAGCTCTGTGGTTGAGCAGGTGCCCACATGTCCTATGACTGAAATGCAGTAGCCTGGCTTTGAACCTGACCTGTTGTCTAACCTGTTCCGCTGCACTCTCTCCCCATTTCCTGTCTAATATTCACTCCTAACCTGTAAATAAAGGCAAAAAGCCCTCAAAAAACTGTCCCTCCCCATGTTCCTCACCTTTGCAGCCAAATACTCACAAAACTGATGATACTTCCACTGACCTTAATGTAACATGATATCTGCTATGGCTAAATAACCAAGAGGTTTAATTTAAAGTGTTACTGCAAGGTTACAATTGACTGATAATGTGAATATGTGAATTTTTGATGCATTAAAATCTCACTTTATCTAAAAGTACTTCAGACCACCTTTCGAAGCTGAGGAACGGTTTGGTTGAGCAAACCATCCCTGAATACATTTACTTGTGGATTTGCTGTGTCTTTCTGACCTTGATTTTAACCCAGCGTAACCTGGGACACGTTACTGCCAGGTGTAATCTCTCTACTCACTGTTTCCTCTTTGTTCTCAATTTTCTGCACCTGCTCCTCTCGCTCTTACTGTCGGATGGACAGGCGGAAGGCTGCTACATCCCTGATGACTGTCATCATCATTGTCTGTCTGTCCGAACAGCAGTGATGAGCCAGGAAGGCAGCACGCCAGCGAGCCAGACAGCAGGGCTGTGGAAACAAATGCAAAGTGCCCCATGCCCCTCTGTTCAAATTCAAGTGTTAAGCAAATAACATGCAAAACTTTTGAAATAAAACAAAAAGAGTGAATGTGAATTACCGATGTTTTTAATCACTCGTGTTAGGAGTGAGTAAATCAGTTTCACGAATGAATAAAACACCACTGCAGATAATAAATAATTAATACGTGTTGGGCAAGTTATAGGGACAGGCCATGCTTGTCTCCTTTTCATGGTTTTATCAAAAGAAAACAAGCTTCTCCCTTGGTGATACACTAATGTGTACAAATGGTATAGATCTGAGATTGTGATGAACAAAATACTCAAAATAACATTTTAGACCATTCAAAGAAATCAGGGCTTTTAATGCATATGCATAACAATGTCGATTTTGTAGGAGTTTAGGATTTAAAAAAAAAGATGAGAAAAGCTTGCCAAAACGAGAGAAAATCTTATACAGAAACCTGCACGTATAGATGTTTGCACAGTACCCATGCCTGTTTGTATATGGCTCTACTTTTTCACATCTATTTATATGCGCACTCTTACCAATGGGCCACGTTAAGACGGCAGACAGAGAGGCAAACATCAAACCTCTTCTCTGAGGGTCGTCAGTATACGACAACTGCAGTAGCCATTATTAAGCGTTGTGTCTTAAAGCCACGTAGTGGGGAACAAAGAGAAATGTGTGAAGGAATGAGGATGGGGCGAGAGAGGCAGCTGAGACTGAGGAGTGACGAGAGCGAGGGAGAGGGAGAGGGAGAGAGAGATTCAGGCATCAGTGCTTTTCCTCCAGGTGTCTTTGGCCTGCATGATTTCATCTGCGAGGCCATAATAAACTTCCTTAATGAAATAAGTAATTAACATATTATAATTGTGCAGCGGATGATTTTGACAGAGATCATTTTCCATATCTAATGCTATGCTAATTTAATCTGTTCCTCTCCTCTGCCCGACACGACCCTTTCTGTGATTAAGTTTCATGGCATCTCACTTTCGCTTTTCCTCACCTCTCCTTTTTCCTGCAACCCCCTCCACACCCACCCATCCTTTCTCTCCTTCCACTTCCTTCCTCTGTCTTTTTCTCTCTTTCTCCAGTGATGGATTGACTCCTCGGCGGAGGTTCAGGGCCTTGTTGTTGTGGAGTTGCAGGCAGAGGGACGTGCACAGATGGCGGGGGAACTGGAGGCTGGGGGTGGAGGCCTGGATCTGTATGTGTGGTCTGATCTCTCTCTGTCCTCCGCCTTCTCTGCATGGAAAAAAAAAAAAAAAAAGGAAAGCATGGAGCAGGAAGCGTGGGAGGTGGGGGTAACAGCACTGATTGAAATATAGCCATGGGCTGGTGGTCATGTGGACTTTCTGCCTTGAATTTGGTAATCTTTACCTACAGTTTAGATGAAGGCAGTTTATTAAGCCTGATAAAAAGCCATTCATGTTGATAACAGTATCTTCAGAATACCCAGACAAAAAAAATAACATGATGCACAGTGTATCAAAATACAGAGTTTGAACCTATTTTCATTCTGACAAGTATAATGATACAATTACAGTGCTGATGTATTTCCTGAAGACAGTTGCACCATCTTTTAGTAGATCTTTGGCAGAGATTTTTTCTGAGGCAGAAATAAAAAGAAAGGATAGCTTTCTTATTGGGTCTGTTAGTTTCCCTCTTTAGCCCCAAAATGTTTTAATTTATTCGATGAACTTAAATTCAATTTTGCACAGCTCTTATGAAACCAAAAACCTTGTTATGCAAACAGAACAGTTGCTGGCCTTTGTACATAATCAGGCTAGATTATAGTCAATCAGACTATCTAGTAAAACAAAGACTGCATCAATGGGTGCATGGTATTTTCTAACATTCATACTGCACACTTTTCTCCGGACATGATCAACAGGCCGAATACTGAAAAAAATTTCCACAGTGTCTCTGAAAGAGGACAGGAAAAAAAATGGAGGGAGAAGTTTCAAGGAGACGGAGGGGTGGCTGTGAAGAGTGGGAGGCAAGGGACGAATGAAATCAGCCAGCTGTGGTTTGATCTGTCCCATGTGATGGCAGGACCCCCCTCTCTCACTCCATTTCTTCAA
>VVHJ01031902.1:8661-23482 GCA_015107715.1 Tylochromis polylepis
TGTTCTGGGTATTTGAATTTTTTTTTTTTTTTTTTTACTAGTTCTTGCTATAATAGATAGATAGATGAGATCTCATTTGGTCAGTAGTGCTGGAGATATACTGATATCTGTACCAGGCTTCCTGCTTATGTAGTAGACTCAGTAGCCTAAGTTTCTGCAATTAGCACTTTTGTGTGTGTGTGTGTGTGTGTGTGTGTGTAACCCCAAAAAACCAAATGTGTTGCGTTTCACTTTGGAGGGGAAACATGAGACTCCATTGCACTTGCTTTTATGCTATATCGACTCTCTGAAAGCATCTGTATGCTGCAACTGAAATACCTCTCCCGTGGTCTTGTGCTGTCAACATCTTCCAAACATTTCTTTAGTGTTACTATACTGTACATTCGCCTACATCCAGAAGTAAGTGTGGAGGTGAATAAGCTTTGCTTTTTTTCAGTACAACCAAATGTACAGCGAGTTCGTGACAGCTAACATGTTTTCCTGGTTGCTTTTCATCTCATATGTCATATGTTTTAATGACCACCCCACTTTGAATGCTTTCCTGCTGTTTTCTACCAGTGTTGTTCCTATAAAAAATAGTTTCTAATGCTGGGAGTAGTTAAGTAATGCAAATGAAATGACCTAATTACTCCCTATATATAGTAATTTGTTTAACTACTCTTCAGATTACTTTTGCATCCCTCTGCAACATGGCTTGAGATTCATTTCTTATAATTACCAGTTGTGCCCCAGTGAGGATGCACGGGTTCTTTTGTTTCGTTCTTATGTCTTAACACTAAACTGACAGCGAAGTTGAAAGCCAGACCAAAGAGCAGTTCACAGAAAAAATGTTGTGGCCATAGAGATTCAACTCTAGAAACAGAAATTGAGGCTAAACTGCTGCAAGTCTGACTGCACCTGGCTGCTTTTATTTCGTGTTAAAAATGTTGGCAGCTTTGTCTGCTTGGCTTGAGTCGACATTTTGGATTCTTTCCTACTAGCTCTGTGTTATCACTGTGTCTTTCCAGATGCTTGCAAAGAGTTGTCACGTTAGCAGTAACACACACTTGGGTGCAGTTTGCACTTAACCTTCACATTCTTGTGCTTTGTGTAAAAAGACAAATTAAAAGTAATATCTGCCACTCTGCCATCTTTTTCCTCCTCTACACAAACTGAAATCATCTGACTGTAGTACTAGTGTGCATGGCAAAAATCAGCTTTTTTTTTTTCTATGTACCCACTTTGCAGATGATTAAAGAACTTATGTAACCCAAGTAACAAGATAACTTTTTGATTAAGAACTGTAATGTGATTACTTAATTTAGTTACATTATGACATAAAAGAAAAATGTGAGTATAGTAAAGCGCAATACTTAACACTGTTCCCCATGTAACTGGCTACAGACATGTGGTAATGGGGAATTGGGTCTGTCATTTCCTGTTTAAAACATTAACAATAAACCCTTTTGTTTAGGATTTAGTTTCTAAAGTATTCCAACCACTCTTTTCACCCAAGATTACTGAAGTCTTTACTCCTTTTGTGATTACAGGCTATTACTGTCTTTGATGACACAATCAGCAATTAACAGCTGATGGCCTTTCTGATCACATGACCTCATGCATATCTATCTATCTATCTGTCTATCTGTCTATCTGTCTGTCTGTCTGTCTGTCTGCAAAATGGCAGTGTCGAATGACAAAAATGCAGCATCAGTGGCTTATCCACTGTGAGTCACTGGGGAATCACTGGTCAGCTTGGAATGGAGACAGATTTGTAAGTTGTATTTTTCTGTTACTCAGCGTAATCTCAGAGGCACTTTATACTCTTTCTATTCCATCACAGAAATATCTGTTGTTCTTGTTGCAACAGTTTTGACTCTAAGACAAAGAAATGTGTGGACTCGTATCCCAGACACGCGCAAAGATTCTGCCTTTCTTATCCTTCCTCACATGTGATCACCACCCCTCAAGGAGCCACTACAGTGGACACTCAATGAGGAGAGCTCTATTGATATACCTGCTGGTGGGGAGGTAAAAGAGACCCCATTACTGCTTTAATAACACAGTCTCACTTTGTGTCGGCCTGTCATACACACGCTGTAGCACTTAGCTGGTCCTGTCACTCAGCCTGAGCCGTGTACAGCATCGTCTAGTGACTGACACTGAAGCTGTTGTCATGTTGCACTGACTGACTGAAATCATGTGCTGCTACTATTCATCACATGCTGCTATGTTCCAAGATGGTCTCCAGCCAATTGTAATTTTGATTTTTTTAAAAAAATTAAAGTTTCATTTAAGAAAAACATGTCCTGATTTAAATTGAGAAATCTTTGAAACAGGGAAGAGAGAGTAGGAGTGCATGTCTCAAAATTATCTTGTTTTCCAAGATTCCCGGCATACCTTAACCCTGCTGACTGGCATTACTGAATGGGCTTTGTGCCTATACAGGCTTTGATTAGCATGCATACTTTAGTTTTTTGCTGCTATTCTCATATAGAGTTATTACTGTGAAAAGTAATGGCCTACAAAAAAACAACTGTAAAGCTGCTTTCCCTTTTTTCTGCATTCTCACTTTGATTTCAGTCATACATTGTGGCACCTTTCCTCACCTCTGACCTTCACCCATTACCATTACCATGGCAATCGGCATAAACCTCCAATTAGCAGTTCTGGGAAAATCAGGTCATTCATTGCTTCCGAGAAAGCTCTGTAGTGCTCCAAGGGAAAGAAAGAAGGGCGATTTGGAAACGCTCTGGTTCCCATGTTGATACACCGCCACCTGAGTTCATTTCTGTGCTTTCACTGTTCCTTGGTGTTCAGGGCTTGTTATTCATCATTCATTGGTGGAGAGTTTTCTGCTCTCTGTTTGTAGCTCGGTTACCCAGGCAGTGGGTCCTGTGCAGCTCAAAAAATTTGGAGTTTAGTTGGTTGTCAGTGGAAATGTAGGCGTTAAAAGAACTATTTCTGAGAAGACACTTAGGCTGGCTTGGTCTCTGCTTCCTTTTCCTGCTGTGTTATGTGTGGTCTGCCTGTTGGATAGTCATGGTGAGAAGAAATACAAAACAGCTGGTAAAACTAATACAGGAAAATGTAAACCTAATTCTAAAAAAGTTAGGACACAGTGTGACGTATACATTAAAACAGAATGATTTGCAAAGCTCATAAATGCATACTTTAGTCACATAGGACACAGAATGTTTGAACTGCGAAAATGTACTATTTTTATGAAAAATATTAGCTTATTTTTAAGTTCATGGCAGCAACATGTCTGAGAAAAGTTGGTACAGGGGAAACAAAAGACTGGAAAAGTAAGTGGTGCTAAAAAGATGATTTTTGCAACTAATTTGGGTAATTAGCAGCAGGTCAGTGACATGATTAGGTATTAAAAGAGCATCTTAGAGAGGCAGATTTTCTTAGAATTAAAGATCAACAGAAGTTCACCAAAACTGTCTGCAAATAATGGAATGATTCAGAATAATGTTCTTCAACTTGAAATTACAAAGACTTTGAATGTCTCATCTAAAAGTGTGAAAACTGTTCTGTCGTCTGGTGGATTGAAATTTGAAATTCTTTTTAGAAAACACGAACATGGTTGTCTCTGGGCTAAAGAGGAGAGAGACCATCTAGCTTGTTATCAGCGCTCAGTTCAAAAGCCTACATCTCTGACAGTATGGAGGTGCATTAGTGCCTATGGAAGTCTATGCCTTGCAAGTTTGGAAAACATCATCCATGCAGAAAGATGTATACTGGTTTTAAAGCAACATATGCTTCCATCCAGATTACATTTTTTTTTAGTAAAGTATATTGTTGTATATTTCTGCAAGAAAATGATAAACTGCGTACTGAATCTGTTCCACAGTAAAGGAGTCTAGATGCTGAACTCGCCTGCCTGCAGTCCATATCTTTTACCCGTTAAAAACATGCGGTGTGTCATGAAAGGAAAATGCCACAAAGAAGAACCAGGACCTGTTGAACAGCTAGAATCCCACATCAGACAATAATAGGACAACATCCACCTCCCAAAAGTCCAGTGCTGTGAATTTCATGAGGAGGATCAGGCAGTACCTTAAAGAAAATATATTTTTTCTAACCCTCAGGTAAAGTTTAGAAACGTATTAAAAATCCAAGGAAATTGAAGCTGTTCTGGCACCACGTGGCTTCTCAGAATCACGCATACACCTAAATACAAATCCTTTAACTTCCAGTCAAAGCTAAAGGTCCAAATTACAGATTTCTGCAAAACTGGTGTCACTTTGATGCTTTAAGCAGACACTGGTATGCTCACCACTTTCTTCATCCACCATGCATGTGTATGAGGACAATTCACAGTGACACTGCAGGGAAAGAAGAAACTAGTGCAGATGATCACTCTCAGCTAAAATGACATTAGTGCAAATAAAGTCCTTCAATAATAAATAATGTTTGTTGTGTAAAATACCTTTTCACTTAATGTATGCATTAAGGTTGATTTATGTGTTGCTTTAAAAAAATGCTTGAGTCAGCTGTTGCCTTACATATTAAAGAATGATTCATGGTTTCCTATTATTTCTTCTTCTTTTAATATTGGCACTGGATCAGTTCTTGGTATTTGGTGCTAGGGCTGTGCCATATACTACTGTGCACAGTAATACCACAGTAATTTTGATGTGATGTAAAAGTGTAATATTGCATTATCAGTGATATAGTGTCATACATTCCCTATGGTGTTCTACAATAACACAAGTCCAGACATGTCTGAGACCAAGAGCAGCGTTGCAGTGTCTCAGCCTCCAATGATGATTTAGTACCTTAAAGGGGAGCTACTTCAGTAACCTCCGACTAAGCACATGGCTTTCCAAAAGATACAAAAAAACTGTTCCTGCTTAAGGTGCAGTTACATGGTGGTAAAAGAGGGCTTTAAGCAGCTTGTTTAAAAGCTCAGCCCAAAATCCAACAGATAGAAAATATTTTTCAATTACAATTTTATTATGTGACAATATTGTGCAGGGAGTTACTTCTCACTGAAGATGTACTTCAGTGATTGTTATTGTTAAACTAAGGTGTTAAGCAGTAATGTTATACTTTTACTCATAATTTAAAAAAACACTACCAAGGCTACTTTTGTGTTGACATTTGAGCCAAACTGTGTCACTATGCTGTGTCACTCCTACTGCACTATAATGTTTCTGCTTCTTGTTCCTTGTGGCAATAGATTCACACTTTGAATTAGGTTAATTGAAAGTGTGAATTAGGTGTAATCAGTGACAGTGGGTTATTGGAAAAGGATGGAAAATGACGTTGATTTTGTTTGTACAAATAAAAGCTGCTGCCAGCAAACTGCAACCACCAATGAAACCTTGTTAAGTTTAAAAAATATATTGTTATAAATATGATTATTGCAGATTTCCTTGTAATCTAATTTTGAAGCTATAATAGCACACCCCTACTTCTGACAAAGGTCAAGTATTAGCATTACATGAAAAGTCTAGAAGGTAAAGCTTTTTATTTATTTGATAAGGTCAGCACAAGACCCATGAAAACCATATTACTTGCCACATAAAAGATCATCATATTAACTATCTGAGTTTGAAAATATTTTTATTTGACCTACTGCCTACCTGAGACCCTAACAGTCTCATGCACGTTTAAGAAAATACTGCTTTTAATGTCAGCAGTCATTGGTTAAGACTGCTGACATTAAAAGTAGGCATACATGCAGACATATGAACTTTTAGTTTAGTGCTTACATTCACATGGATGCACACCAGGATGGATGCTTATTTATACTACAGTGTACACTGGGTTTACAGAGTAACTCCAGCATGATTGCACAGATCTCCTGCACTTTTAATTTCAGCAGTCTGCGCCATTTAGTGCATGTTGGGACTATTTGCGATGACACATTTTAAAAATATTTATCTATAAGGGCCCACTGAATGTTTTCTTTTATTACTTTTACTTCATTAATTAGTCATTAACTTATTGTTTGGCTTTTTGTAGAAAAAAAGAAATGTAAGACATAAAACAGAGAAGAGCTCAGAATTTTCATATTTGAGCAGCTAAAGCTGAATTTTTGTACCAACCCAACTGAAACAGGTAACAGATTATTAATCAGGTTTCCTGAGAAATGAATGAACTCCTTCAGTACTGTTTTAGTAATATTTGTGCTATCAGAGTTACATATCTGCTGTTTTGTCAAACCCACTGGCATCCCACAGCATACTGAAGGTGTCCTTAACTGTTCGCTCTGTGATACACTGAGTTAATAGTGAGAAAGATCTCACACTTACACTTTTACACAGCCTCTGTAAAGCAATAAAACACAGGGTAACCTAAATTATTGAAGTAGCAGGAGCATTCCTTTCAGGGCTACATTACACTCAGCTCACTAAAGGATTATGACCGTCAATAAATGAAATAGAGAACATAATATAACCATTTATTTCTTATGTTCAGACTCTATATATGCACTTCACAAAGTGCTGTTTTGCCTGCACTTCCATGGGGAGACTCTCATCCTTGAGTCCAATATAAACAGTGTTAGATTCACCATAGTGGGCTCAGTAATTTCAATTATTATTAATCCATCCACAGCTGTAATCCACTAGGCATCTGCCATATCAAATCTAAACAAATTACCTAATGGTTTTTGGTGCACTTAGAATTTTTATAATTCCCGTAATAGCAGTGTGCTCAAATAGACACTGCTGCAGTGCAGAAGTGTGCTGGTTTAAGGCTGAGCAACATATTTTGCTATCACTGTGTATACATGAACATGCATCCCTGTACCATTTTGAGCTTTAAGCAGTGGCTGGAATACTGCAACTCTGGCTTGTCTAAGTACACACTTTGCATCTGTATCTGGCAAGGCAATGGATTTCTTTAAAAGTTAAAAAACAAGTTTGAATAATTCTACGCAGATACCGGTCTATATAAAGCAGAGAGGTTATTGTTATGTTGAAGTTGGCTATGGATGACTGCACCCACTTTTCCACCAGAAGATAATGGTAGCTGTCCAAGGTACTGAAGTGTGTTTACAGCCCAAGGGGTTGGCACACACGCGCACACACACACACACACACACACACACACACACACACACACACACACACACACACACACCCTTGTAGGATAAACTGAGAATCCCCAGCCAATCAACAGTGTTATGTGATGGTCATTGTTATGTTTTTATTGTATATGTGTATATGTATATATGTATGTATATATATGTATGTGTGTGTCTGTGTGTGTGTGTGTGTGTGTGTGTGTATCCATCTCTGCATGGACTAGCCTTTCACATTCCTTCCCACAGTCCTTATTTTCTATTTAGTGAAAAGCATAACTCAGCCTCAGGCTAGAAAAGGTTTCAAGGAAGAGAGCTTGTCAAGATAAATGACAAGTGTGGTGTTGCATATGAGATCAACTGAGACATAGGACAAACAGCATACACTCTGCCTTAGGGCCAAAAAGTTGCACACTGGGTATGCAATAAAATGTGAAAGGGGGTTGTTTTGTGGCATAATGTAGCTCTTTCAGAAAAGAATGATTTAAAAAAAAGAAGAGGAAAACCACAAGAAGAAGCAATGAAAATAAATGAATTAAATAAATAAAAAAACAAAACAAAACATGTCTGTCTATTTAAACCTGTTCACCACATGCTCATCTTTAAGAATTCAAGCTTTAAAATCTATCAAAAGACCCCAGATCAAACTATTTCACTGTTCCAGTTTTCATGCTGACAGTGGGGTGGGAACGTGTTTACTAGATGTGCAGTTTTCAGAGTTAAAATGTTGGCCATGTGGTTTGTCTTGAGCTACTGCTGATTACATTCTTTGAGATGTAAATGGAGGAAAAGCACCACAGAGATTGGATAACAGTGAGCAGAAATAGGCTGGTCAGAGGAAATAGCCTTATTTCCTGCCTTAGGTCCAAACTGATTTAGCGTAACTCTTATGCCAGCTCTCTTTTTCTCTTTGCGGGTTGATCGCACCTCTTACAGTGTTAGGTCCAGCTGCTCTGGCTGGTTGGAGGATATTAAAGGCAGAAAGGGTCTGAAGGTCTGCTGTGCTTAATCCAATCCCTGCACTTCCTTTTTCAACATTGATTAGTGTATTTCTGTCAGCAGTAACCACGGGTAATGTGTGCTTCAGCAGAAAATGAGAAGTAGAGAAATTTTAGAAAGCTTCCACCTGCTTCATTTATTTTACCACTTGCTTTGTGGATTTAGTATTTACTTTCTTTTCAGGGTGCCAGTGTAGTTCACCGGGTTGAAGAGGTGACCCATATGCCATAAGGCGATTGCAGAGGCCCATTGCAGTAATAAATATGTATTATGTTGGTGGAGCACCCAAAAGAATACCTGCTGAAATTTACAAGCAGAAGTTGGATGATTGGAATATTTTTGTGGCTGCTGTGAAATGCTGATTGTTTATGTAGTTTAATGCACCTTCAGAATATTTTGTCAGAAATCTTTTAAGTATTTTTACATTATTGAATCTTTTAATAAAACAGCTGAAAGTAGCCAGCCTTAAAAAAAATCCCAGCGTTAATAGTGTCTTGAAAGGGCAAAAAAAAAAGAAAGAAAGGGCATTAAAAACTCAATTACTCTAAAGTCCTTCTGGACCGCGTCTTACATGTCTTCGTATTTTGATGGTATTTATATCCATTTCCATCTATTAAATGCCTTCAGTACATCTCAGCGAGGATACATGACCGATTTTCAGTGACTTGTT
Source organism: Tylochromis polylepis (assembly GCA_015107715.1). Lineage (NCBI taxonomy): Eukaryota > Metazoa > Chordata > Actinopteri > Cichliformes > Cichlidae > Tylochromis > Tylochromis polylepis. The sequence continues at coordinate 17,352 of VVHJ01031902.1, forward strand.
CCTTAATCTATTCATGTAGAAGAAATATAGGCTGCTCCTTAGCATATTATAAAAGAATTTAACAGTTACATGTGTTTGCATTGCCACAGATAGTTCCTAATCACCAAAAATACCACATTACCCAGTACAGATCATTTATTAGACTATATGAAAGGAATATTCAGATGTGTGCTTGTATTCTGGGAGGAACTTCTGCAAGTGAAATAAAATACTTTCAATATATTCTGAAAGTATTGTACACGTTTTGTGACTGAAGCCCACATGTTTTAAATCAGAGTTGTTACTGGGAAAAACAAAAACATGTGGTATCGCTTATGTGTACATGCAATCGTTAAAATTGTCTGTGCACACGTATACATGACTCTTTATAGTATGAGGTTGAGCAGCTGTGTTCATTTTCACATAAGCACTATGCCCGTTGACTTAAAACCTGTAAGAACTAGGATGTATTGACAGCTGCTCTGTGTGCTTGTCAGTGTAAGTGTGTCTGAGTTTTATCCCAGAGTCTATAGCTGTAACTATAATTAGCTCTTGTGTTTTGGTTGCCTTGGTAACGCCACAAAGTCCTTGTGACTGTAGCTGTGTGTGAATGTGTGAGTGGATTTGCCTTAACAAGTGCGTAGTGCCAAATGGAGTAGTGCCATTTAAACTCTTGTGTCACTTTACTCAAAGAAAGCACCTGAATGGATCTGGTCCTCATCCAAGAGAGCCACAGCGCATTCATTAAGAAAAAAACCCCTTATCCAACCTGACATGCAGGGTTTTGTAGGTGTCACAAGACTAGTATTAAAGCATGTACAGCAGCTAGCAGTTTCTTAGGCTTGGAGAGATGAGCACAATACAAAAAAAGGCAAACTGCACAGAGCCTCTGCTATGTTCCTTCCTGGGATTAACACTGACATAATATTAATGACAGAGTACAGGCGAGACAAGTCAGTGTGTTTAGTTTAAGTTACAGAAACTGGAGTCAGATTTGTTTTGACGTTCCCTTCTGATGCCAGGACGACTGGTTGCCAGATTTCTCTCCTATAATTTTGCAACTTGTGGGAATAGAAACTATTTATAAATGCTGGTTTGCATTAACGCACCAGTGTGACTGGAGACTGAACCACGTACAGAATGTTTTATGTAAGAACAAAATTATATCCATCGATAGATTTGGATATAATTTGGAATGGTGTAGTTCTTAATGCTCATTCTCTCACCTGGTCACATTGCTGGTTTAAAGTGTTCAGGTCAGATGGTAAAGTGCACAATTAAAAATGAAGACAAAAGTCCCAACTGGCCTCTGAGTTATAAGAGCTTATTTTGTGGTAGATTTGGCATGGCATCAAACAGATATGAAGCATTATGAACTCTTCCTTTAAAGATTGAGTTAAGATTTTGAGGTGGTGAGAATTAAAATACCGCAATCTTCTACATTTGCACTGAAAATAAATATGAAATACTGGCAGTTAATAAGGTTTAATTAATAAAGCATTTCATTGGTGGAAAGTACATTTGTGAAGGGCATAAAAATTGCATGTTTCAGTATCAGCAATAAAAATAAATAAATTTAAAAAAAATATACAAACCACAATTGTCAGCAATGGTCATCGGGTAATCGACTTATTGACACTGAATTGTAAAATTTTAAATTCTGAAATTTGTGCTGTGGCTTGTTGATCTGTAGCGTGTGAGTGTGTTTCTGTCTGAAAGGTCAGTTTTAAGCCTGAAGTGTAAGTTAATACAATATTGAAGATTTTGTTCTTTTTAAAAAAAAAAATCGCATGTTGTCTGTATGTGATAAATAACAACTGCAGGGTTTGGGTCAGACTTACGCCCGAAACTATTCTGACGGTAATTTTGTAGATTGATTCAGGGTGTGTGCTGAACATATGACATTTTCAAGTGATAAAAGACTGGCTCCAAAGGTTTCTGGTCTGAAAGCTGGAACCACTTATGGTAACTAAGATAGAGGGAATGGCAAGAAATGGAACTTTAGATAAATAATAATTCATTTATAGAGTATTTGCTGTTTTCTAAGAACTAGTTCAGCTTTAATGAATCAGTAGCTGTTAAGTTTTAAATGGATAACTTCTTTCTTTTATTTTCTACTGTTAAAATTGTATGTTGAATATCTTCTTTTTAAAAATGTTACATCATATATTGTACAGGAACAGTATCTATTGGTCTCTTCTTTCCCTGGAACCTTCTTATATAAACCTGACTGTGTCATTCCAGGTTTCATTATGTTTATTTAAAAAGATGAAGTGTTACTGATGCCAATCAAAGAATGTGTTTGAATCTTGGGTTTTAAATTTGTATTTTATTTCTTTCTTTTAGTCACCAGGGTTATTTAGTTTGACACACAGTTTTCTTGAAAATGTGCTTTTTCTTTTCCCTTCCTCTTTTTTTAAAACAATGTCTTTGATGACCGAGGAGTAAGTGAACATGGGTGGTGAGAAATCCACCTCTGCTTACTTGCCATGCCGTCATGCTGCATTGGGAGTCATTAACGCGTGTAGAATTACACCGCCATGGACAGTAATGCTATCTGAACCGTCATTATGCAATAGCCCAGCATGCCACTCACAAGTACACTGAATCAGTAATGCGCGGGTCACGTGAGGTGTCATACACATTAATGCATGATGAAAGTATGAGGCATGGAGATGGTAGGGGGTGGAATATAGCAACATAAATGGGGGAAAAACATTTCAGTGGTTATTATTATTGCAATATCACATTAAACAGATAAGAGGTGACTTTAAGTCAGGAGAGAGGTTGGTAAAAGTGTTTTCACATGGCTGTATCCATACTCTATGGAAGCAGGGTTTATCATTTCCTAAATCCTATTCTGTGGTAAAATGCCAAAAGCTATGTGCTAAATGTCTAAAAGACTTAAATGCTAAAGTCTTAAATGTTATCATTAATAGTTGTTTTATTGCCCTGTTTTAATCACACCCTGCTAAATCTGTCACAAGTGCAACAGCAAAGTCAGTGTGTAAAATAAATAATAAATATTGAGCATCATTTGAGAGTCATCAGTGTTGAGTAGTTTGTTGGCATGAATGAGGCAGTGAATGTGAGTCTTTACTGTTGAAAAGGATGTGAATGCGGCAGTTTGTTTCCAAAGACATGGACAGTCTGTTTTTCATTACACTGGACCTGAAAGCCTCCCTCAGCCAGTGCAGTGGTCTCTTAAGTAAATCTGTCTCTCCAGTGTAATTTGTCTGCTTACTGCAGAAACGGAAGACCAGGATTTTTATTTGATGGGTATACTTTGATTTGATTTTTGGTGAACAAACATCGGCAACAGAAGTAAGATCTGTAGCAAAGTTTCACAGCGTGACTCTCCCTGAACTGGTGGATAATGCAGTCTAGCACAGTTTGTGAACTAGTGTAAACTTTCAGGATGTTACAAAGCAATTAGAAAGATCATTGTCATGATGAATGAGAGTGACACAGTTGAGAATCAGTTCACAGAAGTTTTACACAATTTTCTTCTTTCAGAAAAAACCTGTAGAATCTGCAGTGCAACAAAATTATTGCAACCATGTGTAATGAACTTGCACTCGTTACCTTTCAAAACAGTTGCTTCAAAGGCAGGGGCGAGGTCTACAACCGCTTCTTCAAAGCAACTTTGGTGTGTCAAGATGGTGATAAAATGACAGTAAAACAGAATTAGTCTGCTATCAGTTTGATTGATGAGGTCAAGATAGCAATTGCATGCAATCTGTTTGTGATTATAAAGCCACTGACTGCAATAAATTGGTGACAATCACAGATCTGTTACTGTCTACTTACACAGAACTTTAGATTTAGAATCCACCCTGAAAACCTCACAGATTTGAAATAAATAATGCTTCACAGTGATGATTTACTTGCAAAATGACAGAGGCACTTAGCAGCAGAATACAATCAACTGGCGACCAACTGAGTCACAAACAGATGTGTCGGCGAGTTATTGGTGCAGACTGATGGAGATTGATTGCAATGTGATGGAGACGGGTTCCCTTCTACCAGACAATCTGTTAACTCACCTTGCAATCGAAAATGGTTGTCCAGAGTATGTGGGTTTTGCATGTGCAACCTCTGTATGGCAAGCTGCTTGCAACTGGTTGCCAAATGCTAAAGAAATTCATTGCAATCATTGGGCAACCACCAAGTTTAGTGGCAGGGGGGTTGCTGTCCTATTTTTACTCTGTGATTATTGATATTGTTTCTTTCCACTTGTGGGTTAAAGGCTTATTCTTACCTTTAGAGGGATAAATGCTTTTGCTAAAGTGCCAATAATTTTCCTGATTTCATTCATAGAAATCAATAAGCTCATCCTGGAAAAGGACTGTTATTAAGATTTTATTCGCTGTCAGATTTTCACAGCCTCTCATTCAGACTTAATCAGACATTTAACAGCTTAAGATAGAGAAACTGCCTCTAATGTTAAGACTTTTTAACAGGATTAAGATGACCTTTTTTTTTTTCTTTTTTCTTTTTTTAAAGTCTCCAAGTTGAACCAAGAGCATGAGTTAGAGATAGAGGTGGAGAAAAATTCTGAGATGGAGAGTAGAGGAAGACGAAGGAAAAGGAAAGTGGAGGAGACACTGAAATTGATTGTCTTTAGTCCCCAATGATGAAGTAAACCCTCAACATGCAAGGCTAAAAATAGTACAGTGAGTGGCCCTGCTGATATCTCTCTCTCACACACACACACACACGCACACACCCCAGTGGGGATTCCCATCAAAGCTGCTATCAGCCATCCTGACCTTTTCATTTAAGTTATGTTTGTTCACTCTCTCAATCCACCATTCATATTTACAACCTCCCAGTTCAATACAAACCATTCACCTGCACTCCTACACCAAGCCACTACATTCATAAACACTAATGGATTCAGACACAAAAGCAATCACACACAGGCTTTTGCTATTCTTTTATTCATACCCTGCCTATATGCCGGAGGCCTGTGATTTACTGTGTTTTCCACAGCGGACTTGTTCTTTGAAAATTCAGTTGAATTGCTTTTATATTAGTTCCCTCAACATGTAGTACACTCCAATGACAATACTTAAATAAAGAGAAAGCAAAGTGGCAAATTATCTTAAATGAGCACATAGCCCACTCTGCAATGTGTAACCAAGGAAATAGTAGAGAACAGTGAAGCCCTAGGGGATTGTTTGTCACTTCAAGCTGACAATTCATTTTGAAAAATTTAACATTTCAGCCATGGCCATCACTTTAGGGCATATCTATATATCTATATATATATAATGTGTGTGTGTCTACTTATAGGCTATAGACATTGTTTCTACTCTGCATGATTTTGGTTAGAACAGTTATTCGAGGCCCGGCATAGGATAAAAAAAAAAAGAAAGAAAAAAATCACTCAACTGACCTGTGACTCACGCAAAGATGCAAGTCCAAGAATACAAGTATGGAGTTGAAAATAAACATAATATGGGCCCTTTTGGAGATCTGCAAAACCTCGAAATACAATGCTTATTTTGTAAACTGTTGAAGTTCTTGTCTTGTCTGGCAGTAAAAATGTTACTTCACCATCCATCCATCTTCTTCCACTTATCCGGGGCCGGGTCGGGGGGGCAGCAGCCTAAGTAGAGAAGTCCAGACCTCCCTCTCCCCAGCCACCTCCTCCAGCTTGTCCGGGGAAACACCAAGGCCTTCCCAGGCCGGCCGAGAGATATAATCTCTCCAGCGTGTCCTGGGTCTGCCCCGGGGCCTCCTCCCGGTGGGACATGCCCGGAACACCTCACCCAGGAGGCATCCTGGTCAGATGCCCGAACCACCTCAACTGGCTCCTTTCGATGTGGAGGAGCAGCGGCTCTACTCTGAGCCCCTCCCGGATGGCTGAACTTCTCACCCTATCTCTAAGGGAGACGCCAGCCACCCTTCGGAGGAAGCCCATTTCTGCCACTTGTATCCGCGATCTTGTTCTTTCGGTCACTACCCACAGCTCGTGACCATAGGTGAGGGTGGGGACGTAGATCGGCCGATAAATTGAGAGCTTCGCTTTTACACTCAGCTCTCTCTTCACCACAACAGACTGGTACAGCGTCCACATCACTGCAGCCGCAGCACTAATTCGTCTCTCGATCTCCCGCTCCCTTCTCCCGTCACTCGTGAACAAG
>VVHJ01031906.1:2575-14582 GCA_015107715.1 Tylochromis polylepis
TGAGAAAGAGAGACACTCAGTCATCAGCTGCTCTTCATTTCCTCGTGCCAAATAGATATCACATAAGATCATATAAACATATCACATGTAATGCCAAGGTCAAATTTTATTCAAGGCTGTTTGATCCAAAGAAAACAATCATATATGGTTTGCTAAGTCTCACCTTAGTGTTTCTATCAGGGTGGTTTTAGTCAGACAGCTGAGTATTAGTGATGTGTGACAGGCCCTTGATGACTGTGACAGGAGCTGACAGGACAGAAAACTCCACAGAGACCAGCCGACACTGATAACAAGTTGAGCACCGCAGGGGATCACTTGGCCTGTGTTTGTACTGTGGTGGATGGCGCATTGTTGGAGGACATGGGTTATAAAGACATGTGGCTTTTTTTGAAAGGGGGTGGTGGGGGGTAATATATGAGTGACTGCATTTTGTGTGTGTGTGTGGTCTCATGGGAAACCACATTAGACTAGCTTAGCCACCTGCTCTGTCAGTGGACATCTCCCCACTCACTTACAAACTCATATATACATATACACACACACCCCCCAGGGACAGACTTGGGACATCTGGCTCAGACTGTCACAATTTTCCTTTCCTTTTTTTTAAAATTTTTTTTTTTTTTAAACCTGTTGACCCCAGGCCGCCACAGGCATCAGACAGGCATCAGCATCACATTTTGTCATTGTTGCAACACCATATTTGGTGGTCTGCTGCCTTATAATCAACAAATTCACACAGAGGATGTTGCTGATCTATTTTTGTCATTTCTCATTATCCTCATTTCCATGCTTTCTCACTCTCAGTATATCTCTTCATTTCTCTTGTTCTTTCTTTCTTTTCTGTCCTCCTTACTCATTGAGCTCTTCTGTTTTTTTGGTCCCTTAAGCTGCAGGGTATTAGTTATGCAAATATTGACGTGCAGCTTTGGCCTGCTAGCTATCAATTGAAATCAGCAAATCGATGGGTCTAATAGCTGCTCATTAGCCACTTGATACATTTCCAGGGCTAACATAAGAACCTGTCAGTGTTCTGTAATCGATACAGTCTAAAAGTATTACCCAACCAAGGCCCACACAGGACACCTTTTTTTAATAACCTAAGCTGCTTGTTTTGCTTTCCATCCATAAGTGAAACAATAGGTCTGACTCAGTGCTTCTGGTCCCGAGTAGGACAGGACAAAATATCTCATTAGCAGCAACACTGACATCCCCATCCGCAAAGCAAAACGTCTTCCAGACAGTCAATTTGTGCCGACGATTTTAATAAGTAACCTTTTGTTTATTTATTTTTTTCCTGTTGTTGTTATTTAGTCCAATTCCCAGTCATGCATCGGAGCAGCCTGTTGTTTGGGCCCGGAGAATCATACAGTAAAGACTTTGATGCAGCCAGGATGCTGCTGCTGAGAACAGGGCCAGACCAGAGCCCCTCTATCGCCCCCAGCACACAGCCCTGCTAAGCTTAACTCAGCTGTTTGATGCCAAGCTCAGCGAGTGTGTGCCTGTGTGCGTGCATGCGTTCATGTGCGAGTTTGCTCAGCTCAGGGGTTACATAAACAAGAGCAGTTAGCCTACAGGTAAGACCCACAGGAGACCAGCCGAGAGAGAGGGAGAGATGCAGCAGCAGTCTCTTACCTTGGCATTCCCTGGGTGTTGTCGCCATTGGTGGAGCTGGATATTTACTAATGAAGGGTGAGATAGAAAATTACTTTAAGGAGATAGTAAACAAAGTTGCTGCACACACACACACACACACACACACACACACACACACTGTCTGGATGTCCTCATACACGTGTGAGTGTGGTGCATTAATATAGTTAAGCTGGCGGAGGCAAGCATCCGTGCATGTGTTTTTGTGCATCCCCAAATGTATCTGGGGCTGCTGAAAAGAGATGGGGAGAATGTGGGCGGATGGGGGATTGGAGGCGGAGGCTGGCAGCTGGGCATTTGGCCGCTGGTGCAGAGCGAGAGAAAGAGCGAGGAAGGGGATGATGGTGGGGGGGAGGGGGGGTGCAGCGGAGATAAATCATTAGAGAGCAGGTTATTGGAAATGCAGGGAGATAAAAGAGTGAAGAAGCCAGTAATTGCCTTAAAGATCAGACTACAAAGCATTACTTTGGATTTTACAAGGCCAGCCAGCAACAAAAGAGCAGTAATTTATGAGCTCAGTGTAAAAGAATAGCATAATTACATTAAAAATTAATGCTAATGAGGGCTAAAATGGGGAAGGTGGTTATTATGAAAGTTTGTATTCATCTTCCCTGGGTTGAATGATGGCTAGTGGCTTGATTAATGGCTTAATTTCTATCAATTAGCAGGCAAAAAAATCTCCACCGAGACGGGCCTAAATTGAGCATTGAATTACACATCTTTAGTGCGGTGCAGGGGGGCAGAAGAGAGAGAAGCGCATTATTGAAACCTGGGACACTGAGAGATGCTGTGATGTGCAAGCACGTGTACGTGCACATCTGAAAGTCGGGCATGGGATACAAAAGTTGGACAAATGTTTATCCAGACCGTCTTGTAGGGATTTGAGTTTCCAATACACAGATTTGGTGCTCGGAAAATAACTGTTCTGTTAAAAAATAAACCGGGAACAAAATTTACTTTTAAGTCCGTGCCAATTTGAATCTTTTGAATCTGCATTTTTTAAAATGCTTTATTCGTTGATTAAATATTAAAATTTATAATGGACTTTTTTCTTTTATTAGGCAAATCACAAATACATGTATTACTCTTCTCACATTATACTACCCATCATAAACACAGGAGCTCAGTTTGACTGTGCTTTGGCCTATTGATTTTAATAAAATCATTAACCGCCCTTAATTTCCCTGCCATATTATTCCAAAGATTTTCCACAGTTTGCAACAATGCAATTGAACAAGCATTTTGTTTTCCTTTATATTTATTTATTTATTTACCAAACAAGTGCTATGGTGCTTTGGCAGACACGCTAGGTCAGTCAATTACTGGAATTAATCAGCAGCAGTAATATATTCAACTCCGCTGTTCCTGATTGACAAACAGCAGACCGAAGTCAAGTATACAAAGACGATGCTGCCATAGCCCAGGGCTTCGACTCTCATGTGGGCATGTGTTGTTGAAGAGTCCCCTCTTCTGGCAGTGAAGCGCAACTGCTGCGTAGCGCTCTCGTCTTCAAGGCTGAAGGAGATGAGCGGAAATCTGCTTCCATTTGCTGGTTTGATTTTCTCTCCCCGTCTTTGGGTCTTAATCAATGAAGTGGACAAACAGCTATTTAGAGCGAACAATAGCCTATTGATTCTGAGCCACTCATCAACACCGCTGTCTATCTAACTAATTTCAGTAATGAGACGGCAAGTGAGTTTTCTGATTCCTAAGAGCGCCCACACACGTGTGGATGTAATCATGCAAGGACACAAACGCATGCTGACATACATTGGTTTGTCACTATCCATTATTCAAATCTACAGATGCATAAGAAAAGTTTATTGACTGATTTTTATTTCATTTCCTCGGTCAAAGTAATGCTTGGAGTGCATTTGAGAATCCAGACAGATGCCACCGAGAGATAAAGAAATAACTTAATTTAAACAGTGCATACTGCGCATTTAATTGTGTCTACTTTTGTTCCTTCTCCTTCCCATCTCATTTTCTGCGTCTGTTTTCTCTCTATCTGCTTTCACTTCATCCTCCTCTCATCACTGACAGAGACACGTTCCTAATGCGGTGACAATCGAGTCGACCTGTTAAATTAATTTGCCAGATAATGTGTCAATATTAAATATCAACTTTGACCTCTCTGAGCTGCAGAGTGCGCTCACCCAGCTAGAGTATTGATTTTTGTCTGCCTCTGAGCTTGCTAGGCCCGCACTCAAAGTCCATTATTTTGGATTTTCTCATGAAATACATATCTTTTCCCGCTGACATCTGACAAACAGCATATGGAAGTCATTTTATCTACCAATAATGTGTTTGTCAAAAAGTCTGAGCTCTTAATGGATTCCTGCAGCACGCACGGACAGCCCAGCAACAGACGGGACTGCCAAGGAGATGCTAGCAGATATGGAGTGTGTGTATATGTGGGGATACATGTCAGTGTGGCTGTTTGTGTGGTGATTGTTTATATAGGGCATTCATGCTCAAAGGACAATAGAGAAGGGGTAATTAAAAAAAAGCGAATTAATGTGCTGAATTAATTGTCGGCCAGTCACAGGCATTAGTTTCCATGCGAGCGCGCGGATGCTCGTGCAGTGAGCTGTGGTGTGATAGTGGTGTGAAGGACAGGCCACAGTCTTGAAGAGGATATTGGGCTAGTGTTCAGACTTCATCTAGCAGCCCAGTCAAGGTAATGACTATTTTTGGAGCTGCTGTGCAGTGCGTCTATGCTCACATCTTCCCGCACAGGATGACAAGCTGATAGTCTGTCATATAGGAAGCCTTAATTCCACTTGTCACTCACTTGTCCAATTCTGCACTGCATTAAAATCAAATCCGAGTTTGTTTGAGTGCTATTATGAACTTTAATAGTGTATGTATGTGTGTGTGTTTGATAGCATGTGATGCTTTACTGTGAAAGCTGGAACAAATATTCATTTATTCATTAAACACCAGGGCCATGAATATCTGTTGTGACACCCTTTCTGTAGCTGCTAATGGATTGAATTAATTCCCGCTATTAGCTCCAAATGCACAAAGTGAGAGTGTATGTGAGCGAGTGTGTAGTATGTACAGATTTATGCAAGCCACAAGTGTAAGTATGTAAGTTTGCGAACACCTATGCATGCAGAAGCACTTGTATCCCGTTCTGTGCACGCACACGTGTGTGTGCGTGTGTGTGTTCACATTTGTGTACTTCTTTTCATGACACAGCCTACATCAGTGCAGCAGAGAAACATGGTGTCTGCTGGATTGACAGATAGAGAGATGGGAGAGTGCAGGAGAGGACGGATGGATGGGGGAGAGAGGGATGAATATTGACTGATCAGTAGAAAGATTGACAGGCAGAGAATAATAGCGGCATTCAGACTTTCTCTTTTTTTCTTCTTCTTTTTTTTCCGTTGCTAACTTTCCCGGCACACCTATTTTTGCCCTCCTACGCTACAAAGACTGCTCTCGAATTCTTAAAATGATTTTATTATCTGATATGCAGAATCCTGGTGTGTTTATATCCAAGAGTAATTTATTGAAACCCTTTGTGTCTCTTTGTTTGATTGGACAAGCCCGAGCAAAATACTTTCTGATGCATGAAAACTGTATGAAACCTAATCACATTTAGTCTCCATAATGAAATTCCATTGCAATGAGTTTGTGTTCATATTTTTGATTATTTTAGAATGCATTATCTGAGTGTAATTCACTGTCTGGCTATTATCCTGTTAGTATTTTTTTTTTTTCCCCGCTGGCTTTTGTAGGAACTCTTTGCCCTTGGCTAAGCAAGTCTCCTTTTTTTCATAGAGGCCAAGATTAATATCAGATATTTTATATTGTATGTGTCAAAGGGCATTATAAAGAGCCATAGCCCAATACTCATGAAATCTGGTGCCTTTCAGAACATGACAAGGATTGGCTGACACACACATGTCTGTCTGTGTACATGTGTGTGCGTGCTTTTGTTCATATCTTCTGTCTGTGTTACATGTGTTTCAGAGGGAACTTCTCTGGAGGAGCAAGTGCGAAGGATAAAGGACATTGAGGCCATCGAGAGTGATTCTTTTGTTCCTCAGGCTTTCAAATCATCCAGGGATGAAATAAAGGTGCGTTCTGTCTGTCTTTCTCTCCCTGCCCCTCACTGTCTCTAGCTTTTCACTCCGTCTCTTATTGAATTTCCCTCTCTGCAATGCTGTGCCGTCTGTCCAGAGACAGCCCAGACCAAATCAAACATTCCCATTCAGCACCGTTTGTTCCGACCTGAGACTGTTTCATCAGACGCTCCACTGTTCCGCCGCCTCCAAAGCGGCAGCACCCACACAAAAGCCACAGCAGGCAACAGCCATCCTCTGTCTCCCTCTCTCTGTCTCTTTCTCCCCCCTCTGGTTGTGCAGATGCAGACAAAACACAGAAGTCATTATTGAAATGTTCGTGTCTCCAAAGAGCAGGAATTTGATTTGTTGGGGCTCATGGCTCTTTTGAAAAGATAGGCGACAACATGTGACAGCAAGCCTGCACAGACTTTTGTGACATAGCTTGGTGAGTCTGACAAAGGTCAAGACCCGTGTGGTTGTAATATGAAATGGACTAAGCCAGTGTGCTCTGGCACCAGCAGGCTGCACAGGTTGCACATGCAAAGTATGCTTTCTGTTTTGAGCGCCTTTGACATAAATTTACCAGGATCAGGGATACATTTTAAAAGATGAGCAACAATATTTAATTTTATTTAAATTGCTAAAGAAAATATTTATTTAATGAGTTGCTTTTTTAAGAACACTCAGGTTTTAGTTGTATTTTAGTTCAAGTTTAAACCAGCTCTTATTTTGGGGCAACTATGAGTCAAGTATTACTTATAGATCCTAATAACTCATATTATTTAGGGGTATTTTGGCTCTATCACGCTTTGGCTGCTATGCGTATATATACTGTTCATTTAAATACACAGATAATTCACCCATTGAAACTATATTGTCTAAAAATATCCAAATATTTTTGCCCATAATTGAAATGTATTTTGACATATCTTTGCTTCCTCTTGTGAAGCTGATTTGGTATTTATAGTAATGTGTCTGTGAGTTGAGTTTATTAATGATATATAATTAACTGTTAATGAGGAGAACCCAGTGAAACCTTAAACATCTGCTCCCGTAGCTCATCAGAAATATTTCTCCCCTTTCAAGCAAGTTTCATTGAGTAAAAACGTGAATTCAGCATATTGTTCCCTGGAAAATGTAATGACTGCTTTTACTATCAGTTATTTGGCACGGCATGGTGCTTATTAATCGGCATCTTTTAGATCTCGCTTGGATTTGTTTATCCTGCCAAATTATTGTGAAATGGATCTTTCCAGCTGGGTAAACCTTTGCTCTGAGACTGGCATTAGAAGTGTTTGAAACATGAATGGACTTGGCAAAGTATTCATTTTGACATGTCATCTTAACAACAAGGTCAATAGCTTTAAGTAAATAGAAAGAGTCATTTTAAAATGTCACATTTCCTTCTGTCAGCTTTGACTCCGCAGATAAAAATCTGAGTTAAGTAGAGAGCCTCCGTCCTACTATGTGTCTGTAACTGCAACAAAATTAACAACATGCGTGTGTTGTTGCTGTTTGACCGGCAGGGCTCACCTGTCACAAAGTTATTTTTATATTTCCAGATTTTAAACTTCAGTAATCACCAGCATGAAAAGAGCTTAATAGACCTACGTGGACTTGTCTTTCTGCTTATTTGATGCCTCACACAAGACACAAGCTGGCTGATATCCTCAGATGAATATATAAGATATCACACTGCCTTATTACATACACAGATAAATGTATTGCATTCAGGATACAAGCTGATGCTTATCAGTACTCTGCTTTCCTCAGATATACTGCATTAGGCCAGGGATTCACTGCCATCTGCTGGAGAAGTGACATATTGCATTTAATCATTGTTTTCTGTCACACAATTGTGCATATACAGTCTGTACATGTTCTGTATATTCAAATCTATATTGTATTTTTTTTCTCATTCTTTGCAGTTGTGAAAGTTTTTGTTTTGGTCCTCTTGACCTTTCTGGAACTTTTGTAATTCATTTAACTTTTGGGTTTTTTTGGTACACTCAGGCATGTTTCTGTGCTTATTTTAAGTTTTTGTGTGTGTGTGTGTGTGTGTGTGTTCCTGTGAATACAGACCGAGCTGCCTGAGGTGAAGCAGGAGCCAGAGAGGGCATATTCACAGGACGTCACACTTCCCACGTCAATAGTGTACAGTGACACTGACACGCTTGCTCATCCAAGTGTAAGTTCTCACCAGGCAAACCCTTCCGCTGTTAGATTTAGATTTTCCTCTGCTACAGTATGACCCCCAAGCTGTCGTTCTTCTCCACCTCTGAGCCAGTGAGGAGTTTCTATTCCTGAGGCATCGCTGAAGTTGATCTTGTCATTTGTGTCACTTGAATTTATTGATTTGTGGACAAACTTTGTAAAATTTTTATGTTAAAAATCCTGCTGCTGTCATCACCACTAGATACACCATTCCTGCATATAGCAAGCAGGACACTGTGGTACAGCAGTTTAGAGCCGCCTAACATCACCACCTCCTCCTCTTCTGCCGACCAACGATGAAAAACGAGAAGGAAAACTTTAAACTCCAATAACGCTCCCTGGGGCTTCCCAGTCATCTATCTCCACTGGGGAAACTAAGTTATGTTCTGATGTATGCAGATAACCCCCCTCACATACACACACACACACACACAGTGCCCCCCTGCTTAATCCGCACACATACACACCCTTAGACAGGCTGATGTATGGTAGCAATATGCCCCAGGCGGGCCCCATCCCCAGCTCCAGCTCTAGCTCTACTTCCAATTAGAACAGATGAGTCCCATTAGCCCAGCTCAGATACTGTCATCCCACACACACAGCCTCATTAGCACCATGACACCAGCGCAGGGCCGACAGACAAGAACTCACTGGTGCTGAATCTAACACGGAGCTAACATGCAGTGCTGCTGTAAGCAGCGTAGGTTAGGAATGAAGGATTGGCATGCCCGAGGTTTGCGCTGCAATCTGCATAATAATGGACACATATCACCACATAGATGTATAGTATGTACACATAGTCAGCATGTCAACATTATCTCTCACCCTCACACAAATACATGCAGTGAATATAGAAATGATCTTCCAATTTTCCCCCTATGTCTCAGCGCCTTGCTTCACAGCCTCACAGTCATTATGTTACTTCGTAATAAACAGATGCCTTCATTCATCAGGCACTTGCAGCAGCAGTTTTTATACCCCACTTGCAATCAATATCATTACTGATGGTGAAGTACTGAGGTGAATTCAAGTCGCATGCGTAGGTCTTTTCTATCACCAGGCTTTTACATCCACCTAGGCCTATGGGACAAGAGGAGCGTTACATGTTTTAGGGTTTTTTTTGGTTTTGTTTTTCAAAAAGGTTCTTCTTATGTGCATTTAGGGCTGAGTAGATGGAAAAGGACCGATAAGACATGTAAGGTGCCCGAGATTCACTGTAGTATTACAGCATCATTAATCTGTCCACATGGGTCTCAGTGGGCAGTACAGACTACTCCATGTCATGCTCTCTTACTTACAGGGAAACTTAACTGATTTATTTCTGCAAAATTCAGGATGTTGCAGCCTGTAGATAGATGGATGGATAGATAATCAACATGTTAAAAACATGAAATAATGAAATTTGTTTCTTAGGCCACCATTAAAATAATAAATAAATGCTTCTAGTGAAGTGAGAAGAAATGTTTAAAGCAGGTTTTCCCCTTGCTCAGAATGGGCCTTAGGGTGGTGATTATGCACAAGAGTTAGCATGATTAGTCCTGCGGGACTACAGGAGCATTCATTGGCCCTGGTTAAAGCCTTTTTTCAGGGTGCTAAAAATTTTCTATACAAGGAAAAACTATTTTAATTTAGAAATGGGCTGTCCAATCACACACACACACAAAATTACTTGCTTTTTGCCCAGATCTTGTATTGATAATGGGAGAGTTGCATCCCTATGTAAAGTCTTCTCTATCACATCCCAAAGGTTCTCAGTAGGGTTGAAGTCTGGACTCTGTGGTGGCCAATCCGTGTGTGAAAATGATGCTTCATGCTCCCTGAACCCCTCTTTCATAATTTGAGGCTGATGAATCCTGGTTTTGTCATCTTGGAATATGACAGAAGAAAGAAATCCATTGATGGAAAACCTGGTCCTTCAGTAAATTCAGATATTCACCTGACCTAATTTTTTGGGGTACGTAATGCTGCTGAACCCAGACCTAACCAACTGAAGCAACCCCCGATCATAACACTGGCCCCTACAGGCTTGTACAGTAGCCATGAGGCATGATGGCTCTCTCCTTACCCCGATGCACCCACCACTCTGGAACCAGGAACATCTGGACTCTACTTCAGAATCCAATCTTTATGCTTCATGCCAAATCAAAGTCTTTTTTTCCTCCAATTAGCCTCACTGATAAGTCTTAAGCCCACACAGCTGTTAAGTGAGTTTTCTTCACACTGTGTCTGTGGAAAAGTGCTTACTTTCACCATTAAACATAGCTTTGTGTTCTTCACTGTGTGTATTTCTCCAAAGGTTTAAGTGATCTCGGCTCATTCGATTTTTTTTTTATGACCACATTATTCTTTGAACAAGATGGTCCACCGCTATCCTTCCAGATTTTAATAATGTGTTGGACAGGTCATAACACAATTTTAGTAGTTTGGCATGTATCGAGAGATTTTTCAACCCTTGTGGAATGGAGTAAGATCTTTTCCACAACCATAGATTGTGTCTTCCAACACGGTTGTTTAAGAGTGTTTAAAGTTCCTTCCTGCTTTCTTAGCCAAATCCAGGTAGAAGCCTTTTTGGTTAGATGGTGTATGTTGCAGTTACCATTAAATATCACCGGTGCTGACCTAACCAGTTTTCTAAATCAGGCATATTTAGCTACATGGCAGTGTGTTTCTTTTTTTGTAGGGCTCTACGTATTAGATATTAAATATTAGATTAGATACATAGACATATTTTCTGTCAGACAAATCAGGCCACTTCAAAGGCCCGATCTCCTCTGTGCTTTAATCTGGACCACAGGACAGTTGGGAGCATTGAGCACATGTGAGCACAGTTGCTCCGCAAACATCAGTGATCTTTAAGGAATGAGTAAACTTAAAAGATGTACGAGGGCGCTAA
The DNA here is from genome assembly GCA_015107715.1 of Tylochromis polylepis. NCBI lineage: Eukaryota > Metazoa > Chordata > Actinopteri > Cichliformes > Cichlidae > Tylochromis > Tylochromis polylepis. The sequence goes on from VVHJ01031906.1 coordinate 13,409, forward strand.
CCCATGCAATGGCTTAAAAACAAAATCTTAAAATCGATTTGAAAACGGACTGGCAGCCGGTGTAGGGATGCCAGTATGGGAGATATGTAGTCAGTTAATAACCGTGCTGCAGTGTTTTGGACAAGCTGCAGTTAACCAACGGCAAACTGACACCTGAATAAAGAAGATTACAATAATCAAGTCGAGACAAAATAAAGGCATGGGTAGTTCTCTCAAACAGAGGAATGGCTTCACTTTTGCAAAGTAGCCTTAGATAAAAGAAGCTAGCTTTAATGACAGCATTGACGTGTTTGGCAAAAGTCTAGGTTAGGTCTAGCCTCACTCGTTAGTTAGAGGTGGACAGACAAACTCTTTATACACATTTGTAAAACAAACAGTGAGCCAAGGAAAGAGAAACCAGCAGTGCAACTCAGGCACTATGTCAGGGTCCCTTCAAATAAATCCACAGCCACACATTTCATACGCTGGATTATGTGATCATTGAGAGGGATTACTTCCATATCACTTTTCTTTTTTTAAAGATGCTGCTTTAATATAGATTTAACTCCTAAATATTTGTGTATTTGATGCATTTTTTCAAATAATTTTTTTAAGAAAACATTGTGTGGTTTTTATTTCTCAGGTGTGAGAATTGGCAGGTTTTTGTAACATTACAGAAATTTGGAAGTTGTTTGGGGTACGGTTAAATCAAACTCATCCTTCAGGATTTGCTGTAGCCATTTTGTGCTGTTTTAGTTTGGTAATAGTTATTGAGGATTTTAATTTCTTATTATCACATAAAATAATAAATTTTTTTTTTATTCTACTATGATTTCTTCTCAATCACAGTGACTTGGTGCACGCTAACAAAATCAAAGAAAATGATTGTATGGTTTCATAGCAGTCCATAGTACAGGTGTGCCTTTGTGTTTACTAATATATCCTCCCTTTGTTGGCCTGCAGTTGTTTTTGGACAAGGAGAAGGCTGAGGAGCTGTGGCTGCTAAGGCTGATCTCGCTGCGACAGGAGAGGCTGATGGGAAGCCCCGTGCCCTGAGGAGCATCGGTGACCCGGGAGGTCTTTCCTGTTCCCAGGACAGTTTCAGTCTACGTTTGAACACTCATGTCATTCATGTTTGTGTTACTTTCTTCTAGCCCCTGTCATATTCTCTCATGTTTCAGGACATCACAGTTTG
>VVHJ01031907.1:0-14290 GCA_015107715.1 Tylochromis polylepis
ATGACTGAAACTAGCACCACTGAACGAACAATGGGCTGGGAGGTCAGTTCCTTGATCATTAATATGCAAATTCTCATGACCATTAATCAACACCTACTGATCAACACCCATTCAGGATGCTACAAGATAGAGCGAACACCATCCCCACAGACATTCTTCAATGATGAGGACGTACACATCCTGGACAGGGAGGAACGCTGGTTTGAGCGGGGAGTCAAGGAGGCCATTTACGTGAAAAGGGAAAGACCATCTCTGAATCGAGGAGGGGGCCTAAGGGTACATCTTTCATCTCCCCAACTCTCTGTGAATGGTACTCATGGCCATTGATCAATGGCCTTTGATCAGTGGGCATTGATCAGTAGTCGTTGATTAATGGTCATGAGAATTTGCATATTAATGATCAAGGAACTGACCTCCCAGCCCATTGTTCATTCAGTGGTGCTAGTTTCAGTCATTATGCAAATCTGCTGTTTATAAGGTTGGGAAACCTGCAGTCAGCTGAGACTGAAGAAGTCACTTGGATGAGTGACGAAACGTTTCTCCCACTGAAAACGCTACGTCCAGATGAAGAGAATCGACTTTTTGGGAAAACGTTTATACAGTCATTGGTTGCAACGTAGATCACTTTATTAATTCTGTTTATGCTGGCAGCCATAAATAATACGAGGGGCAATTTAAATCGGACCTAGGGCCATGATTCACAGTCACTTCAACGCGCTTTATATTGTAAGGTAAAGACCTTACAATAATACAGGGACAATCCCAATAATCAGATGATCCCCTATGAGCAAGCACTTGGCAACAGTGGGAAGGGAAAGCGCTCTTTTAATCAGCTGGAGGTTAAATAAACAAATTTCTACGAGAAAATGATACAAAAAGGTATCAAATTGGTATTTGCATCATATGTCAGATGCTAAAAAAATAAAATTTCTTGCGTATGGACCCCTTCAAACCCAGATTTGAGGTATCCCACTACAATGCTCTTGCAAAAACCTGCACCAATGTCTGAAAGGAAATGGTTAAGCAACTGAAATCATGAGCAGTTCAAGTAACAAAAATCTCCATTTTATCTTTATTTGAAAAATTAAAATAAAGTGCTTTTTATATACAATACAAAAAGAAAGAAAACAGTAGTGATGTATGATACAAAAAAATACAATTCACAATATTTTTTACATTGGCAGCTGAATTTACAAAACAACTTTACATAAAAACTTGTTTACTTACAATACATGTTGACAAGAGTCTGAGCAACTTGTACTGTCACAAATAGAAGAAGGCCCGACTATAGTGGTTCAATAAAGTGAGAGCAGACGACGATACTTTCACTGTGGCATTAATAGTTTAGGCTTGTATTCAAATAAAGAAAAACATATTCAGTACCTGCACATATTCGACTAAATCACTGCCACGCTGTATTTATTCTGCGCTTTGCAAATTTAATATTGTTCTGATGACAGCCGCTTCACCAAAAGCTGCCATTTGTTGTTTTCAATAACAGTCAAAGCATGAGTCTTTCATATTGCATGAGTGAATATAGCTGACTAGTCTTTGAAATTCGGTTTTGCAGTGCCATTCATAGGAAATGTAATATAATACTAATGCTTATATATTTTTTTTAATATTTCAAAAAAAAAAAAGAAGAAAAATCAGCCAGTGGTTATTTACGCACTACAGTTTAAGAATAAAATAGAATCCCTGACTGCGCTCGAAGCCACCCTAACAAAAATGTTAAACAAAACAACACCTCTCATGAGCACGTATTGTACAACATTGACACAATTAAATTACATGTATTCACTGTTTTGACTTTCCTTTTTTTTTTTCCTCTTTTTTTTTTTTTAAGTATGGCCAGTCCTGTCACACCTACAGTGTAGCGTTTGACTCCAGAGCACTACTACCTGGTTAGTTTATTATCCCCAAGAGGCACATCTCTTGATTATTGTTTCAGAAGGCATTCTCCATTCCCACCCCTCCCCCCAAGGCAGATTTGTAACCAAATCCATAACCTGCAGTGTACTAAGGCTCTTAACATGATGTGCAAATCCTGTGCTTTCTGAGTCACGATGTATATGCCTTCCCTTTAGGTACGCATTTGTTGTTGTTGTTGTGAAGTATTGATTTTGCTGGCTGGATCGCAATACTAGAGCCATACTCAAGTAAGAATAAAAAATAATGGATGACATAAGAAATGCTTTCAAGTTACGTAATCATCTGATTTAGTTATATTAAAGTGAGAAAAATCGTTAAAATGAACAATTCCCGTGTTTATTACTGAATGACAATGAGAGTTATTGCCTTAATGGTTGCCTTTACAACCACCTAAGAGGCTGTTTTCTTCATTAACACTCTTCAGTTTATATTTATATCAAAGGTGACAGTCTACAGGTGTGTTATTGAAATCACATTATTTGTAGGCGTTTGTTTTAGATTCAGTATGATTCGGTGACAGAACGGCTGTGAAAAAACGTCTCCATAAAATAACCATTTGGCCACAATAATAATAATAATAATAGTAATGATAATAAATATTTATAACCTTTCATCATGCTGCAATAAATGACCTGCCACAGATTTAACATTACCGTTCTGGACGCTCTTCTTTTATCGTCTATTTTCGTCATGCCGGCCTTTCAGAGTTGCATCATCTTTCTCTGGAAAACACACCAAAATGGCTAAAATCTCTTGCATACTTGCGACTGCTCTGTAATGAGTGTGCGTCTCTTTGTGTGGGTTTGTGTTTGTAGTGCCACTGATTCTAAAGTAATTAACAGTGCCAACACCTTTGTGCTTACTCAGTCTCAAGGTGAGGTGTTTCTCGGTGTTTACCCCACTTCACATTATTTGCTTTGCATAGACTGCCTATCTCATGAAGAACAGCGTGATAATACCTGGAATGAGTCCCTCTCCCTTCCTTCCCCTTTATCACATTTGGTAAAAGAAAACCAAGAAAAATCTAACAACTTAAAGTCAGTCGTCCTCAGAGAAATATTTATACTTAGTAAAGATGGCAATACTTAAAAAGCACATTTCTCTCTTTTCTTGGCGTGCAGTGATTGAGGTGGTAAGAGTTTCTGCATTTCTGCTTTCATCTTTTCAGAATTCTTTGTTCTTGCTGTGTTTGATTTAACTCTAAAATAATGAGTGTACTTGTGTGAATGCACACAGGCTATCTAAGAAACGTTACAGGACTTTTTCTTATATATATCTTGCCTGTCTTTGACTTGTTCGTGTGGATTCTGGTTTACCTTGCTACAATACAGTTCATAGTGCACAACCTCAGTGAAGGCTAGACTCTTGCAGAATGAAAACAAAACAGCAAACACTGCGTCAGGCGTCATGTTCGAGCATCGCTCTGCCTTACAGAGTATTACCCGCATGTCATATGGACGGACTGTGAAAGGCAACTCTCTGAAATTTGTTTGCTAAATCGCAGTCACGATGCCATCTCAACGCTCGTTACATTCCTGTGAGCCGTACGTGAAAGTCTGAAGGCGAGCCGGAGCGTCTTCAGTGTGCTTCAAATGCACTTGAATAAGAGGGTAAGAGGAAAATGAAATAAAATGCACATGGACCACATTGACAGAATTAAAAAAAAAGAAAAGAAAGCAAGAAAAAAGAGCGAGAGAGAGTGCAAAATCTGTGTAATGTAAAGTCTCTCCACGAGAGTGCTGATTTTTCCCTCTTATGTTTTTGTCTTTCTCAACAAGTGCACTCTTTCCTTTGAGTTCAAAAGCAGTCACTCCATATAACATGAAGCCTGCCTCACACTATAGAGTCTTTAATCTCGGAGCCCAGCCTGACTCGAGGCCGGGGGCATGTGGGTGAAATCTCTACGTGGCTCTCTCTTAAGTTCAGAGGCCTCTTCTCCGATTCAGAGAAGCTCTTGCTGTTATCAGGTGACGAGCACTCATGTGGTGGAGTGCTGCAGATGTAGTTGTCATTAAGGGTCTGGTACCCCTTGTGATCCGAAACTGAGGTTGTGACTGTGTTGCCGTTGAGCGGCAAGTTTTCAGCGGGTTTCCCCACTATTCTGGGCTTCTTCTGCTGCATGTTCGGGCACTCTCCCTCCTTCAGCATGGACTTCATGTGGTCACGGTTCCTGTAAACCACAAAAAGGGAGAAGACTACCAGGGAAAACACCAGGAGGGCGCATACAACGATCAGCTCGTTCCAGTAGGTCTTTGTGTTGATCTGTGGCGAGCGGGCCTCCCCTGGCAGGATGATGATTTCCTCCTGTGAGATCTGTGGCGTACGTGAACGGCCTGTCAAGGTGGTGCTCTCCTGCTTGGCTTCACCTCTCACACAGTAGTTTGCCAGCAGCTGTCTGAAGCCCTCCTCCACTGACCAGCACTCGTATGTTTCCTCCTTGTCGGCTTGAGCTACCACCACCAGTCCCCCCTCCGGGCTGGGGTAATGGAAGTGACCTGCGCTCTCACTGAACTCCCACTTCCTTTCAGCCAAATTAGAGCGCAACTTGCAGGGCAGTACTTTGAATGTGTTGGCTGGGATAATGATCACCTGGCATGACGACATCCCTGCGGAAAGTCAAAGCGCAGATGAATCAGGTATGCTGTGAAAAAAGGCTGTACCACTCTACTGATGCAGAATAATAATGGTTTTTCAATCAACTCTCATTTTGAGAGGCAAAGCACGGAAATAGAGAGTGCTCTGTAAATCTTAGAGAAGAGGAGGTCACATACGTGTAGGTGGAGGTCTGGCAAACCGTGGACTTGGCACAGTCTTATTACAAATAGCTGATGTGTCTGCTTCATCTACATCCTGCTGCCAGGCACTGAAACACATACAATTAATCATAAATAATAATCATAATCTTTTTTTTCCCTTTTTAAAAAAAAAATGCACTCTCCTATCTAATATTTGCATATCACAGGCTTAGACTGGATATAAAAGAAGGACAGAGCCCCAGTGTGAAAGAGCTTTAAACCTGTATTCTTTCTAATGTCCAGCAGGGGGCAAGTCTGGGTGCAAAGAGAAGATTGTAAAGCAGATTAAACAGTTTCCTAGTGAGTTTATAGTCTTAATTGCTAGTTTCCAGTCTTATTTAATGCAAAAATGATACTCATTTGGTAATTTTTTTCCTATTTAGAGTAAAATACACGATTATTCAGGGTAGAGCATGGAGTGCACTCTATTTCTCAGTTAGGGTTCATCCCTCATGCCTGGTTCATCAAGATGGTAACGATCAAATGCCCAATTTGGGGTTCAAACAGCACTTCACAAACCCGTTACGTTACAGTGACAGACTTTTGTGTACAGTTTATGATCACAGAAAGCCTTGGCTGCTAAAATAAATATTGTGCAGCGGGGTACGTACTTGTTTGGTGTAGCACGTCTGACATCTACACATTGCTTCCCATTCCAGGCACAGTAAGGATCCCTGGAGAGGATGCACTCCCCACAGCTCTGATAATTAGTGCAGTTAGCTACTGAGACCTCCACCAGTTCAGAGAAAGAGGAAACATAGAGCTGACCCTGTGGATGACAGATGACAAAGAAGGGGACAGTCAGGAGGTGCCCCAAATACTGATACTGGGTTACTATTTTCATCCAGAGTCCTCTCTTTGGGACCCTGATCTAAATGTGGTAGATTTCTTTCATCCATTTTAAAAGGAATTCCTTTGCCCTGATCTAAGCAAGCACATGCCAGGATTCAGGAAGTGTCACAAATCCAGCTGTTAAACCTCAGCTGCAGATCCCCTGAGAGAAAGTTGCATGCAATTAGCTCACTGAACACGAGGTACGCTGCAGGCTGCGACTCTTAATGGCTCATAGAGTCTCTAAACTGCCAATAAATGAATTTACTGAGCTCATTAGTTTAAACCATGAGAAAGCTGTGTGAATTAAATCAGACTCATTTTCTCTCCGAACACCATGTGTACCTTTTCGGTGTCCAGCTCGATGTGCTGCACTGGCTGAGAGTCATGGAAGAGCACCATCTCTTCAATAATGTGCATCTTTTTGTTGACGTTAATGGCTTTATGAAGTCTCCCATCATCTGGAAAAGAGAGTTTAAGTGACGTCAGATCAAACAAAGGTGCAGGTTAGTGTTTGTGAGCAGTGAGTCGTTTACCTGTGCCAATGAAGAGCACGTCATAGACCTTTTTAGCTGCTTGAACACGATGGACGGCGATCTGCGTGTAGCGGACATTGCGTTTGAGTAGCAGAGGCTGGCTGCGGATCACGCTGTCCATCAGGAAGTGGTCTTTGACAAAATTCAGCACCTTGTCTGGCATGAGCAACGAGGAGGAGATGCCCTGTTTTCTGGCAGCGTTTGTGATGCACTGGAAAACACAACAAAATTACTGCTTTACGTGCTTGCCACATACGTTCACTGGATAATGAAACCTACAGTGGCTGTACAGCACTTCTTTGTGTGTTTATTTTATTACCAGGTCATTTCAGTGATTTGAGTTTGATAAGCCAGGAAATTAAACCTACAGTCATTTGATAAGAATCATGTTTAAGAACCGGAGAGGAGTGATGCCTGTCTGACAGATATCTGCTCAAGCCTCTATCAGCAGTCACAAACAGGAGCAACCTCATGCAGCTGAAGAGAGTGAAGAGCGCAGAGTACTGACATGTGCAGGGTGTGTCTACCGGGTTTTCCAGCAGAGGGCAGCAGGAAAACACTCACCGCTCCAGGCCGAGGCTCTGGCACCGGATGGTTGTAAGTGTACCACTGCTGGGTTTCTCGGTTAACCTCACGGTATCGCCCATTGAACACCTTTTCTACCTGGTCCATAGTGAAGGAGCACACTGCAGAGCTTCCTGATGCACCTTTGTACCTTTATAGGACATAAACAATTGACAGATGAGTACAATCTTTGGAACTTGTAAAACCTTGAAAGAAGCTGTATGTAAACATAGAGATAATACACTGAAAATCCACCAAAACAGATGGAAAACTGGTAGTTGAGTCCTGTTACACTCTTCTTTGCTTTACAGTAAATTTTTCATCTTTTCAAAAACACATTTTATACATTTTATCTTTAAATTACAATTCCCATCTATCACAGATCACAGAAAAAAAAAGATTAAATACATATTTAATTAGTAATCTAAATGTTATGAGTAAGATCAAGATGGTTGTCTTGATCTTCCTGGTGGTCATAATGGTTTATATCTCCACAGCCTTCACAAACACAATCAGGTATGCCACTCTTTTTCATTTTATAATCCCTCATGTGTGTCAAATAATTATCTTAAAGGTGTCTGTACATTTATTTCATTGTTGTGCTAATCAAAGGATTTAAAAGCTCTCACCACTGAGAGGTGAAAACTCCATAAAACACTGTGTTCTTCCAGTCCTCGGGACTAGGTGTGAGGACAAACATGTCTTGGATTATGTTGAAGGGAAAGCCGTCATCGGGCAGAGAACACAAGAGCTGAGCCTTCAGGAATGTCGTCCATTTCTTCTGCAACACCCTCTCACCTCCAGCGTCACCCTGCAACACAATTATTGCAGGTTTGGAGGGGTTTTTTCCAGCACCAAGCGCCGCAGTATGATCTGACACCTGAGGTCACAATATCCTCACACGGTTTGACACACAAGTGTGATTTGATGGGATCTGACAGATCTATGGTGCATATTGAGAAATGATGATATGCACCACATGGTACACTGCAAAAACATACTATAACATGCCTTAGATCAGGGGTGTCAAACATAAGGCCTGGGGCCCATTGGATGACTTTGGAAAATGTGAAGGAAAACAAGGACTTGGACTTTTAACCGTATTTAAGTTTTACAGCTTTTCCTGGTGATAAAGACCTCCCCCATGGCCATTTATACTACACTAAAGTTATTAAGTAACATATAAACAATTAAATGATGTACTGTAGAAATTTCTGTTGCATTTTTAAAATAATGGTTCCACAGTTAAAATAATAAACAAAATAGGACATTCTTTGTGAATTTAAGCCCAAACTGTTGTGCTGACACATTTCTTCATTTCATTTCTATCATGTAGAAAAACTGAGACGTGTTGTTAAAATTACACTTCTTTTTTTCTTATATTAAGATACCAAAGAGATTAAATGTGTATTTAGTGTAGTTAGTGTAGTGTAGAAAGGGAGTTTCACTGGTCGAGCCCATTTATGATCAAAGTGGGCTGCATGTCCCACCATGTAAAATGAGTTTGACATCCCTGCCTTAGATACCTTATGTTATAATGTGTAAGGAAAATACATTCTGCTATCTTTGTTTTCCTTCTTTGTGACAAAAACAAAAACAGAGAGCGCCCTGTCCAAAGGTGAAGTTGTTCAAATTGACGTAACTGAAAAACATTAACCTCCTCGTAAAACCACAGTGAGCTAAATCAATTGTGCCTGCAACACAGTTATAACCCCGAGGCAGAAGACTTCTAGGTCATGAAAACAATATACATCATCACAACTGGCATAGATAAAAAACACTTGGGGCTTAGAGGAGGGCAAATGCTTTTAAATGAAAAAGAAGAAGAAGCATTGCTCTCTGACAATCCTCCTTCACTGACACTGCTGCTACGATTCAGCGCCTTTGGCACGAGCCTTCAAATTGCTGTGAGGGATGTGGGACCTCTTTGACATGCAGACTAATTAGGATGCACAGATAGAATATGATAGAATATCAGCGCAAACTGGAGGGTGAATACATCTTGGCGCTTCAGTGTGAATGACATTTACAGTATGTGATATGTATATATAACTGTTTGATGAGGTGTTACAGGTCTCAGGAAGGTGATTGTACATCAAGAGCTAAATTAAAGAGCTTAATTTAGTTTTGTAAAGAGACGGTCTGTTTATCATAGATCTAACAAGCTCGAAGTCGGCCGTTGTAATCAGTTTTGAAGATCTCCGGAGGACCAAGAGAAGTGCTAAATGACCTAAACCACATAAAACGTCTTTAACATGAAGCTTCAGTTGAGTCCACCTTAGCATAACATTAATCAGAGGAAGTGGCAGCACGGGATGGGAAGGGAAATGACACATGACCAAGACTGAGCTTCTGAAGCAATTACTTGTTGTAACCCAGGCAGATAATGAGCAACATATATATTCCCTGGTCCTTTGGGCTGAACCTAGTTTTATAATTCAATGCCACTCTGGGCTTAAACTGACTTCTGAATAATTGAAGCAAATGCATCCCATTCATTAATCCCTTGTAAAAGTACCCCTTGTTCAAAAGGCTGTTCAAAAAGCCATGAACACGGCAGGGGGTAATGGCTTCTTTCTGGGAAACGGAACAATCCCACAAATGAGAACATGCTTTGTTGTGTTTGTTTCAACCAAAACATTGTTTATCATTCCATAGTTAGCCTCGATGAAGTGGAACTAAAGTAATAATAAACACCTGGATATACAACAAGTATGGAGAAGGCCACCGACACAGTTAGTGAAGCACGTTTTAGAGAGGCGAAGACAAAAACTGGACGTGAATAATTTACTTGAACTGGCATTCCTGTGAAAGTTTTACCGAGACTGACCGTTTGCCTCATTTTAAAGCTTTGTTATGCTTTATATTCTACCATACAAATAACTTTTGCTTCAGCACTGCTTAAGAAGCTGAAAACCTCAAACATTATTGCCGATTTCCTTTTGGGTAATCTGTTCCATGTTACATATTTTAACCGTATGTGAGAAAATTATCATCAAAATGCCACAGTTATAATAGTTTTTGTCTAATTGGCTTTTATTTGTATTTTCTTTTGACATTTTGTTTAGTTTCAGTTAGTTTCCAGGGTGGGTTTGCTTGTTTTGGTTCAGTTTTGATTGTTTTTAATGGTTTAACTTTCAGCTTTAGTCTTTTTAATTATTACTCTGTGAAACATTTTGAAAGGATTTCACTCACAGTCTTGTTGATATCCAGAGTATCAATAAACATTCATCAATGCCTCATCAGGAAAGCTTTGATAAAACTGTACAAAACTAACAAATACTAAAACTTCCTATTTAAGAGTCTGCTTCTTATTCTTTTAGGTAATTTAAACAGTTTTTTCAAATCTAGTTTTACTAGTGGCTTGTGAGTCAGTATTTGTATTTGGAATATTTTTCCTTTAAATGGATGTATGGGGAAAAAAAAAAGGTGAATGGATGCCCCCCCCCCAGTCTCAAACTGTCAGCACTATTTTCCACCCTCTTCACACAGTGGTGAGTGTGATTGTTTTAAGAGAGTCAAACAGCAGTCTGATCTGGAGAACTGACTTCTCATTGCATAAATACTAATATAGAAATGCTTAAAAATGAACAAACACTGTGTGAGGTCCACAGAAGGTGTCAAAGCATTTCTGCACACAAATCCCGCGCTTCAGTAATCCTAAGCGATTTGTAGTTGGATACTGAATCCTGTCTGAATGCAAATATTTGGTGAAACACGATAAGAGCAGAGAGAGTGGATTTGGATAAAAAGAATCAAACAGAAGGGAACATGCAAGAAAAATGTTTTTCTGTAACAACAGATCGTGCGCCACTGCCCAGAAGGACTGTGAGCTATAAGCAGCTTTCAGTAGACTACATACTGTACATTCCTGTATAGGTACTGAGCACAAACAAACAAGCAAACTCCTTCCTGCTTTGATAGAATTCTATAGAGACGGCAGGGAGTACACATTACCCAAGGGTAAGAAAGCTGCTTTAGATGGACTATCTGCCTTGGAGCGTCGCTCACCTTACACACACGAGCAATGCGTGACACAATGGTGTTGTCAAAGAAATCAAACTCCTTCCCCGCTTCACTGAAGAAGAAGTAAATCTTATCATCATCGCCCACCGGGTTGCCCTTGGGAAGGCTCTCCTGTATGTAGGCAGAGCCAACAAAGGCTGGATCTGAAAGGAAACCAACAATACTGTCACAATGGGATCTAGGGACAGACATCCCTATTCCCATGGCAAATGCAGTCCAGTTTCAACAGGGACTGACAGACTGCAGGTACACACTTTTTTATAATCATCACAACACATGGTGTCACACTGTAAACTTCCCATTCAGTAGATTTGGTGCAAGCAGTTTGACAATGTCATTTATCTCATATAAGACAACTAAAAACAACACGATTGCCTTCCAGCTATTATACTGTACCTTGAAGCCAGTTAAGTGAGTTTTCTGTTTTTAGAGCTGTTCCTTGGCTTAGACTCTTGTAAATGATGGGTTCATTTCCTTGGAAATTACTGACTGTGCCAGTATACAGCTCTCCATCTGCAACAGGATGAAGAAGACCATCGTAATAAGAGTACTTATCACAAGGGAATGGGCTTCTGCGTCACACACGGTAATGAAATCCAGAGGTTATGCCACAGTTTGTCTTTATAGCATTTACCAAAGTACTTTACTGATTCCCACAGTGGCTTCTATAAATCCAAAACATTTAAGCAAGCCTGATTTTATCAGCGGCTGACAGCCATCGTGAGACCTACCAGCCATGATGGCAGTGGACTTGTATTCAGGGTTGAATGGGCAGCGGCTCCGTCCATCCTCTGTAACAATCTCACCAGTATTGCTCTTGACAAGGGAGAAGTCTGTAGTGTTCTGGAGGAAACACACACACACACACACATCACATGTCACACGCTGAGTTTGAAGTAGAGCTGTAACCTGCTCTGACAGTGACCGCAGACTCGAGTCTCACAGCGGAAAGGAGGTCAGTCTGTGTTTGCTAGAAACTGCAGCAAAGGTCACGTGTTTGTTTGCTATGGATTGCTCTAAAAGGCCTTAAAAGATTTGTAGAAAAGGATTGAAAACAAGATTGATTCTTACATTATTTGATTACGTGCATTAAATATTTTTGATCCATTTCCCATAAGGCACAGGAGATAATAAAATAATGCACTTATATCGTATCTGGCTGGGCAGAGCCTGAGCCAGACTGCTAAGTGAGTTGAGAGGCAGGAAGCAGCATGCATCTCTTCCTCTAGAATCAAATAAATAAATCACATATAAAGTCTTGCACCAGGGGTAATCAACTTTTCTAAAAACAAACAAATGGAACAGATTTTTTTTTTTTTAAATATCCAAAACCAGGCATGCTCAAATGTGGGCACTGCAACAGATGCATGTCCCTCCATTACACACTTACTATGTAAGCACAGATGGGGCTGAAGGCATAGGTTCCACAAACGTACAGATGAGTGCTGTTCATGCGTAGTAAGATTTTGATGTAGTTGAAGCAATCCGTCTGTATTAGAAAGACAGGGAAGTTTTATTAGAGTGATTATTCTTCTTTTTTTTTTTAACTGTCAAAAAGTCGGTCTGTGAAGGTTCTCAGTCATCCAGGTCATCGTAGTCTAAGGAGCTTGGAAAGAAAAGTGTCTGGACTTCTTTAGGTTTCTTGAAGATGTTTCTGAAGAAGCTTCTCAGATGAGCGGTGAAACGTCTTCAAGAAACCTAAAGAAGTCCAGACGCTTTTCTTTACAAGCTCCTTAGACTGTCTAAAAAGTCATTTTTATTTTCATGCTCTAACATACAACAGTTTAGAGAAATTCTTGACGAAGTAAGAATAAAATTTCAGCTGAACAGCTTTTCAAATGGTAAAGTAAAAGCATTAATTCCTCCTGCTAATGTGGTGACCCTTACTGAAGGCTCTGTGTTTGGGGGCTGTCATAACAAAAAAGTGGAAAACTGTGACTGGAAGGAGGGAAAAAACATCCATTGTTGTAGCAAGGAAAGTCACAACTTGAGAGGAAATGTCCAGGGTTCTGCCCTGGATCCGTTTGCCATCTAGCAGTGGTCGTGTTTGAGCCACGTGTGAGTTCAGGCACTTGTGTATGAAACCATCAGTTCACTCGCCTGCAGGTCTTTGCCTTTGAAACTGCACTCTTCTCTCTTCCTCTCTGGGGTTTTCCATGCAAGCTGCAGAAGAAAAACAGCATCAATTGCATACAGTAGGTATCATACAGTGAGGTGTGTTATAGTCACATTGGACTACTGGGAGCTTAGCATACTTATTGCCATCTACGTATACTGCACCTCTGGGATCATATCATAACTGCATTCATATAAATACAGTTTATGTGGTATTGCAGTTCACAGCCGCTTGCACACTGACTCTTACCTTTCTTTGTAGTTTGACTGTGCTGATATCAGAGAGGCTGAGAGCGAAGAGATTCTCCCGAGCGCCAACATACAACATGCCGTTTTCGCTACTGAGCAGCAGAGAGGTAAAGTTGAAGACACCGCTCACTGAGAAACTTTTGGTTGTTCTCTCCTTTGCATCTAGACAGAAACACAAACACAGACAGAGGAATAAAAATAAACATAATGTAATAATTCAAAAATGAACCTGTCCAGGTTAAAATGAGGGGACAGTTCAGTATATTGAAAACTGTTGAAGACAGGAAATGAATTAAGGTGCAATCACAACACAGAGAGACTTTTTGTGTCTTAATATTGATGACACTGTTTTGACTCATAATTAGATTGCGATGAAAGATTTTCTTAAATAATAGAATTATTCATCTCTGCATGAGCATTGTTATTTTGCACTTTTGTCTTCATCAGGTAGCACACAGTGAAAACTGATGGGAAAATGAGACGAATGAGGGCGAAAACAAGAGAAAGCCACCCAGCTCTCACTCGTGACCACATGTCCAGCATCTAGAACCAAAAAAAGATGGACTTTGAAGCTGAGAATATCAAGTAGAGGAGATGGGCAGCAACTTATAATGTGGGCCTCACAATGTTTGTTAAACCTGAAGGTTTCTGCAAAAATAAATAAATGAAAGAATGAAGGAAGGTGTGCTGTTACTGGCCCCTCATCAGAAAAATCCCCATATTTCTCCAACAGTTCAATAATTTTAAATAAACTATGTAAAATAAATTGCTTTGTTTCCACCACATCAACAACTCCTGACTAAAGCCAAGAGTTAAACCATTAACTCCCTCTAATCGCTGCTTTAAAAAGCCCATGTGTATCTCAGACTTGCAGCAGTTTGGAGGCCTTCACTGCCAGCACAACGTGAACAACTCGCCTCAGCGGCATGCCAGCATAAACAGAAGCCAGAAGCTAATGGAAACTTAAAGTCACTGAAGTTCTGAAACAGGATCTCAGGCCTTGAAATGTGAACTGCAAATAAAAAAAATAAAGAACAGAGTCTTCTTTGGACCCACCTAGTATAAGAATACTGAAACTAATAGCTGCATAAATGCTAAAGATTTAGAAAATGAAGTTAAAGAAATAACACAATATACCCGAGTTGTGACATTTCTGTAAGCTAAACAGCAATTTTTACACAACTATGAATTCATTTAAGAAAACACATCAAAATGCAATGCTTACAGAAAAACCAGCAAAAA
>VVHJ01031908.1:0-17919 GCA_015107715.1 Tylochromis polylepis
CTTCTTTCCTTGAAGTTCTTGATGATCCTATAAATTGTTGCTTTAGGTGCAATCTTAGTAGCCACAATATCCTTGCCTGTGAAGCCATTTTTATGCAACGCAATGATGGCTGCACGCGTTTCTTTGCAGGTCACCATGGTTAACAATGGAAGAACAATGATTTCAAGAATCACCCTCCTTTTAACATGTCAGGTCTGCCATTCTAACCCAATCAGCCTGACATAATGATCTCCAGCCTTGTGCTCGTCAACATTCTCACCTGAGTTAACAAGACGATTACTGAAATGGTCTCAGCAGGTCCTTTAATGACAGCAATGAAATGCAGTGGAAAGGTTTTTTTGGGATTAAGTTAATTTTCATGGCAAAGAAGGACTATGCAATTCATCTGATCACTCTTCATAACATTCTGGAGTGTATGCAAATTGCTATTATAAAAACTTAAGCAGCAACTTTTCCAATTTCCAATATTTATGTGATTCTCAAAACTTTTGGCCACGACTGTAGGTCATTTTCATGATCTACGCCAATTCTCCATCATATAGTACATGCTAAATGCTACAGCTGTAGGAACTGTGGTATATATTGCAATAGTGAAGTAGTGTATGCAATAAAATTATAAACGGACCTTAATCAAATGAAGCAAAAATATGCCATATAGCAGTTCTGCGATGTTTTTTCATGGTTGTGTGTATGATAGTAAGCAGTGACGGTCACATACCTATCCAGCTCATAAACAGAGATTATGCATAACAAGTGTAAAACTCTTCTCTCAAACACCCTGACAGTTATCAGCTCAGGTTCTGCCTGCAAGTCCATATATGGGCCAATCTCTAGCTATTAAATGTGTTTGTTGGGTGCATCTGGAGTCAGCCAAGAACTGACTCCAGATGTAGCGCAAGGTATTTGCCGCACTGTCTGGCCAAAATGCAACCAAAAACATCCCAGTCCTTCACACAGAGGAAAGATGTTCTTCTGAGGATATATGCCTATGTCTTACATGTCAGACAATTAAAAATGGTAAAAATCAAAAAGATTTCTGAAATGATCAATATTTTTTTCCCACTTTTTAAACACTATTTAGCAAGAACGCCTCATCAGCGATGGCTTTATGTTCATTCTCATTCTTTTTATCTTTTGAAAACTTACCAAAGCAATCAGTGCTTCTCAAAGTCGAGTAAGGATCATTAATGGGTCTATTTCTAGGATACTATGACCATAGAACTGTTTGCTTTAGGGTCCTTCGATTCCTACCAAGGACCGAGTCTTTTAAGCGTAACTGTGTTTCTTAAGCATTCATAAAGTGTTAACAAAGCTATACTGTATGTGTGGGATTTAAGGTGGGATCTTTTCACCTGCACACTTTCTAACACTTTTTATTTTACAGATGAGAACCTCAAAAGAAAGACAGGAAATAAGCCAAAATAAATTAAATGTTGCAATATGTATAAAAGAGAAAATTTCTTCTTAGTATCCTGCTAATGATGAGAAGAGTGCTCCAATTTATCTGGTTAAGGGTCCCATCACCCAAGTTGAGAACCACTTCTCCACAACTCTCTCTTCTTTGAACTTTTGGGAACAAAAGTCTTAAAAGTCAATTCACATCTTGGCACCACTTAGAGTGACATACATTCACAGTAGCCAAGTTCAGCTCAAGCGTATAAAAGGCAAACATGTCTTTCAAGAATCTGCCCTGCTCTTGAAGCATGTCAGTCAAAATAAGTGACTACACAGAGACAAACGTTTCTCCAGCGTACTTCTCTGATCTGCTAAAAGTCTGGACATTTCAGCAGACCCACCTCTCTCCTGCTGTGGGGACAGAGGTCTCTGCTATCTGCATGGAGATAACCTTGTAGGAATAAAAGACTGATGAGGCAGCTCTCCACCGCATGATAAATGGAGCAGGATTCATCTGGCTCTTTTATCCTCTTTCATTTGGCTTTCACTCGACTCTGTTTCTGTTTATGACCCTTCCATCATTCACTTGTCCAAACCTAAGATTTAGAATTAGAAGTGCTGACACAGAAGACACTACATTATACTTATGACATGAATGCAGATGTTTTCAAAGACAAGGCATAATGCAGAATGAGTCCAGAAGAAAATAAAATGTGAATGTGTCTGAATGCACAGGAGACAGTGGAGGCTTTTTGTTTCAGGGGGAAAAGGCCAAGAAGGCAACATAAGAGCTGGAAAAAAAAGAGAAGCCAAAGTCAAGTGAGAATTCAAGCAACAAGAGAATGTGGACTGCACAGAAAACTGGCAGCATTTTTGAATGTGTTTGTACGTGCACTTGGCGTATGTGTACTGCAAAGGGTCCTCCCATACACTTACGCTGGAGCCACTTAGCTTTTGGATGGCGGCATTTAATTTAGGAGAGGTAGTCTGAAAAGCCTGGTTTGATTGCTTTTCTAAAACAACTTCATCTAAAAGCCTTAAATAACTAAATACCTCAGTGACAACAGCAAAGTGGTTCCAAACTCTTAACTACATCTCTGTGCCTGGGAATACACACAGAGCCACAACCATTAAATGGCATCAGCTGTGTGGTTACGGCATGAGTGGGTGGCTCAGAGAGAGCAGTGCCTTGAAATGAAATTAGGATTAGTGTGAGCAGTCGATTCCGCCAGGATCCTGCTGACTTGGAGCCATACAGCAAGCTTCTTGAGCTGTTGCTTCTTCTTCTTCTTTATCTCCCCACATTTCTCTGCACTCACAACTTCTTTCAGTCACTGTTTGTCCCTATCCTCCTCTCCTGTTATGGCAGAGTTGACTTTTACAAGGAGGCCACAGCAGGGTTCACAGAAGGTAATAGTCATAAAGTTAGACACACCTCCAAAGGTTGTCTCATTCACGGACACATACAAATGAACTGGCCATGTGACTGCTGTGGCACAATGCCAGTGTTTTTTTCACCCCCAAATTAACCAGGAGGAGGTGGAACTACAGCTCAGAAGATACTGGAATTTATTACAGGACTGCCTGATATGAAGTCACAACAGCTCATGCTAATTTCCTCCATAGTTCACACGTCCAAATTTCCACTGTTCTGTTTCACTTATTTTCTGCCGATCATGAAAACATGTTATGCTTTTAAGACAATTCTAGCTTTGTAAGCTTGGAGGATGTTTTGGTGAGTAAGTGAATGACTAATCTCTCCTCCTCACTACATGTTGTACCAATGATGGTTACTGGCTGTTCATCAGACGAAACATGAAAGAGCCTTTTGCTTGAGAATCTTTTGGGACTTCTTTGTTTTAAGTAAATTTGATAATCTGTGTGCTACAGAACAGCACTGAGCATGAGTATCTTCCAAGAAAAGCACAATAACCTACAGTTTCAAGAAAATGAGATTAATCAACGTCTGAGGTCAAATTAAGCTTTCCTTGTTTGCTGTAAGATTACATTTGCTTTATTAGGTACACCTGTTCGACTGCTCATAAACGCAAATATCTAATCAGCCAATCACATGGCAGAAACGCCATGCATTTAGACATGCTTAACACCACCCGCTGTAGTTCTAACCAAGCATCAAAATGTGGCACAAAGGAGAACATATCCAGTGAGCAGCAGTTCTCCATGCCTTGTTAATCTCAAAGGTCATATGAGAATGGACAGACTTTGAGCTATTGGAAAGTAACAGTAGCTCAAATAACCAAGTGATATGCAGAAGAGGATCTCTGAACCTTGAAGCAGATGGGCTACAGCAGCAGAAGACCACATCAGTTGCCAGCTAAGAACAGGAACCCGAGACTACAATGTCATAAATAAAACAACAAATGTGTGCCTATTAATGGATGGTTCAGCCTGATGTAGAAACACCCAACAATAGCTTAAAATAACTATGCGATACAGTAACACTATGCATAAAATATAATGTAAAACTATTGCTGTAAAAATGCTTTGCGTTCCTTACGCTGGGATAACAAGACAAATCATGACGCTCCTGTCAAGAAGAACAGTTGTCTTGAACTGTGACTATATCCCCAGAGAGATGCTTTTCACCATCTGGTGCTGGAGGTGGCATGAAGTAGAGACTGCTATTACTTCCATTACTGCCACAAGAATCTTTGGCTGTAACCAAAGGTGCCGCTCAGACTATCAAATCTAATTTCCAAACCCAACATCACGGAAGGACTTTTTAATTCAGTTTATTCCTTTTCTCTTTCTCTTTTCTGGGTCCTGATTTTCTTTAAAGGTTTTAAGATTAGACACCGAACCCTCATAAACTGCACAAATGTGGACACATGAACCAAATTATCAGACTCGTGTTCTCTCAGAAAAGTTGAAATTCCAGTTCAAAGGTATTGCTGTTTATCATCACCCAGAAAATGTATATAGTGGAGTCCTGTGCAAACGCGCAGCTGTGGATTAATGGCAATATGGGAGCCATGGAGGTCAAAGGAAAGCACTGTCTTGCTTTATCTCTTCAGAAGAGCTGTCACATGTGGGAACTAGGTTTAAACCTGTCGCACATGTGTCGAGTTCTGGAGTAGCAGCGGAGACGCCAGAGAAGTCCAAAGGTCAATTTTACATTGCATTTGGAAAAATAACTTTACAACTCCGATTAGAGCATGACAGAAAAAAGTTGCATTAATGTTATAGAAACTGGTACTGTATTTGGCACATTCATACAAACTTGTCAACAGTGAAATAAAAATCCAATGTTGTCAAATGAACTAAGGCAATAAAATCACTAGCATTGTCCAAACATTGGCTGTACTTCAAATGACTGTTCATTCATACAGTGCACGCATGTTCTCAGTTCTTAACCAGAACAGACAGTTTAAGAGGGAGTAGTTTCAGACGGCATCCCGAAGTGTTACCTAACACTAACTAAATGGGTTTCTATGATGTAAGTGTGTAAATGTGTGTGTGTGTGTGCGCACCCTACATTATAATTCAACCTTAAATCTAAATGACAGAGAGTAAAGGACAGACAATAAAATCACTTTCTTCATATGTTCAAGACATTACAGCCACATTTTGTTACACTCTTCTTTTCTCTTCCTCTCTGTCAGATTTTCTACAAACTGAGGATAAAGGACACTCATCTACAGCAGCCGTTCCCAACCTGCACAACTTTTTCAGTTACCAGATGACAAAGGGAAGATTGTGGAGTGGCTCATCTGATATGAAAAACAAAACAGGCAAACAAAGCAATCGACATAGTGATTCACTATGTCATACCAATTTAGTGTGTTTGAAAACTAATCAAAGTTAATGGATAAATGATTAGCAAAAAGCAAAAAACTAAATGCAAACAGCCTATCTGTTGAAATGTCCAGCTTCTGCCACACCAAATAAATACCAGTGCAAACTTGGCGTTGGTACTAACATTTTAAATATAAAAATTTCTATATTAATATTTATTCAAATGTGATTTAATCAGTTACAACTTGACCAAATGCTTTCGGTAGCCATCACCAAGCTTCTGGCATAATTCAGGTTGAATATTTGATCCTTCTTGGCATGGACCAAACTTTTACAAGTGGCTGGTTGGGGAAAAACCATTTTTGATGGGTGCTTTCCTGTTAGAACAGCCAATTGTGTTTCAGTTGAGCTTTACGATGTTGATTTTAGAGCAGGGGCTTCTTTCTTGGTCAGCTACGGTGATATAAAGCTCATTCCAGTGAGTTTGGTGTTCCAGCAGTTTACAGTTCATGGCAGGTTGAACCTAAGATCCTAAGAAATATCCTTTCATCTGAGGGTGACTGACTGGGTCTTTTTATGACCCTGGCAGAGTGGTGATGATCCTGGAATTTCCTTTATTTTCTTTCAATAAATAGCCCATTAAGCTTCTGTAATGTGCTTCCCAAATGCTAAATCTCACCGCTGTTGAAGATTTTGTAGACTGCGCTTAAAAGCCAGGTCTGCCAGGAAACCAACTAATTTTAATTAACCATTTTGTCAAGAAGAGTGGTCAAAATATTCACCAAAAATAATGCCAGAAGCATATTGATGACTAGTAAAAACATCCGGCGAAGAGTTTTCTAAGGGACATTTAACTAAATATTAGCAGGCTGTATACATTTGACCCTGTATGTATACTTTAGAGCCTCTGTGGATTTGAGAAAATCCAGAATAAATTCCTGTGCACCCAATTCTTTTTTTTTAAACGCATTAAAGATGTATGGTGTACAGTTCAAGAAATCATTAAAAGCACAGTATTACTACGACTTTGATACCAATGATTAGTGTAAAAAATATGCAAAAAATCTGACTTTACAGAGAGGTCTGAAGAAGATGTGTCCTCCACGTAACAAAGAAAATGGAAGAACAGCTAAACATAGTAAAGGTTGGTCTTCTTAAGTCATTAAAGTTTTAAGATAGCCTATTTTAACCCAAATTAACAAATTACTCTTGGTGACTAAAAAAAAAGCAACTTTTTAAATGTAAAAACTTACTTTTGCAGGTTTTCATATAGAGCAGAGATCCTGTTTTTGCAAATGTGGAGGCAATCAAACGTAATTTCGGCAGTCACTGGCAAACGAACTGTTTTGCCATTTATGAGGATGTGTTGCATTTGTAACATGATGGCTGGTGCAAAAGCGTGGTTGAATTCAGCTGGCAAAAGCATTTGGAAAAACTGATCCAGAACAGCTGAAAGATGATTTGATATCCACTTAGTCACAAACCTTGTTCATGCGAGCTGAACAAACAAAACTGCCTTCTGTGTGTTATTTAAACGGTTTTCACTTTAAATAAACACCTCATTGCATGCATACAAGGAAAAAATCAGAACAAAAGCACAGCGGGAGTGCAAATTTGCTCAACCTCCACAGGAAAAACTCTCAGTTTTTGTAATTGAACAGACAGTTTCCAAATAAACACAATATCTTGAGTGTCTGTACAATAGGGCACCATATGCAGGGGAGGGATATTGGATAAATTGGGCAAAGAATAATGTAGATGGGGCTGCCAGGCTTGAGGAAAAGAGGAAGACTACATGCATCAGAAAAGATGTATGGATGTCATGAGAAAGGACATTCAGAGGATTGCTGTGACAGAACAGGATATAAAGGGTAGGGTGAGATGGAGGCAGAAGAAGAATGTGTGAAATATGAATACAGCTCCTTTTTATGATGCTCCTTCTCACGTTATGTCATTCTTTTTGTCATGGTTTTCATAAAAAATATAAGCGGATTATCAAAATATGTAGTCGCTTGAATTTAAGTTAATAGCTTTGAACTGACTTCATAAGAGATAAAGTTGAACCTTTGACTTAAAGATTTCTCTTAGACAACTGTTCAGTGTCTGTTCTGAGGGTCCTAAGAGCTTCTTAAACTTCATAAATTACAGTTTATGACTAAGCTCTAAGATAACATTCATTCCTCCAAAACCACCTCTCCAGTTGAAATGAAAAACATTTTATGGTTGTCAAAGTCATCCACTGACACACACACCTTACCTGCAAGGCAAAGTCCAAATATGGTGAGAAGAACCAGGATGTAGAGGAAAACGATGGCGTACTTGATAGATGAGAGGGAGTTCAGATGACTGCAACACTGGTCCTGCTTCCTACGACGCTTTGTAGAAACTGAAAAGAAGGATTTACTATGAATACTAGCAAACAGCATTCTGAACAAAATCATTAATAACTATCAGTTTTTCCTAGTAAACACAACAATTCAGCTAAATATCTCTTATGTTGTGAAGGAACAGAGGTAAAAGTCAGTGAAAATAAAGGAAATCAGATTTATTGATGAATGATAATTGTAAAAGAAAATCCAAAATTCCCAACATCCATGTTTTCCCTCTTTCAGCTTCTGAATGAATCCCAAAAATCAGCAAGCATGCTAACTGGAAGTTCATTTTGAACCCTAGAGGTATTTGATCACGTTTGCACAATATTGTATAATAATATTGCCTGTGCAAAAACGTTGGGTGGGAAATTACTTATATATTCCTTATATCATATTTGGAAAACATTTGGATTATTACACAGGAAACAGTTTATAAATTTTAACTTATAGTACATCATAACACACACACACACACACAAAGTTTCATATAAGGGAATTCATCTGAGTGGACAATGTTACACAGCATGAACTGCACGAATAGTCTCACTAAGGAGCTATTGCTATAATGCATGTCAGCACTTAACGCTGCTCTCAAGGTCAAACAGATGTTTGAGAATTAGTCTTAATAAAACTGACACAGCGCTGTTTATGAGTAATGAAAGTTTTTTTTTCTTCTTCTGCATCTGTGTGTGTCAGACAGCTTGGCAGGAGGCAGCAATGAGGCAGTTGATGTTGCTGATGGGAACATTCCTTTTAGGTCAAGAGGATGGGAAGAGATTTTCTAAGGAGTCACATTCATCAGTTATTGGAATATAAAAGAGAATTATGCGTATTCTTCAGACGTTAAACGTATAATTCACAAATTGTTGTGCTACACACAGATAAAGTCATTTTTATCTCAAGGAAACAACAAGACCTATAAGATTTAAAATGCAATTGATATGAATATAGACTCACTGGGCACTTCATTAAGTACACCTTTTTAACTGCTTGTTAATGCAAATATCTATTCAGCCAATGCTTGGCAGTAACTTAGTGTATTTAGCCATGTACACAGGGTTAAAATGACCCTGTTAGCTAACATGAAACTGGGGGTACAGTTCACACAGAATCACCAAAGTTGAACAACTGAAGATTAGAAAAATGTTTCGTGGTTTGTGTATCTTTGTGCTGCAACATTCAGATGGTAGGGTCAGAATTTAGTGTAAACAACATGAACGTATTGATTCATCCTGCCTTTTGGCAAAATTATAGGCTGATGGTGATTTAGTGTTGTGGGGGATCTTTTCTTGGCACAGTTTGGATCCCTTAGTACTAATTTAGCATTATTTAAATATCACAGCCTACTTGAGTGTTGTTGCTAATGCTTATGAGCACTACTTCTAATGGCCGCTTCCAAGGAGGCTATCATGCACACTCCTTCATAGTCAACAATTCTCAATCTATTAGAGCACCTTTGGGAGGTTTTGGAGCAGCTGATTCATATCGTGATGTGCATCTGACAAATCTGCAGCTGTGATGTGAGCATGCACTTATGCCACAAAGAATTAAGGCAGATGTATAAGCAACAGACTGCCCAACCCGGCACTAGAAAGATGTAACCAATGAAGTGGCTATGACTGTAAGTAGCTTTCTGAACAGAATACAGAAGCAAGATTTGTGATTTGAAATTTACAGTTTTTGTTTTTTGTTGGAAAAGAAACTCTTGATTTCATAAAGAACTCAGAATTAAAGCCACTGAGGGCCATTTAAAGACTGTGGCTAGCACTGAACTGATTAAACTAGCTAGCTACTCTTAATTTCTGTTCACTGTCTGAATAACTGAAATTTAATATTACACAAAGTTGTTTGGTAAATTAGAAATCCAATAGGTCCTAAAATACACCCACTATAGACAAATAAACAGTACAATGCTTACATTGCCTTATTTAAAATATAAACAAGGCCGAAGAGCCATTATTATTGCTGTTTACAGTAAAAAATAGTCAAGCCTAGTACAATAAAGCACATTTTTAGTTTTACAAACGCACGGGAAACATATTAAGAGTGACCAATGTGAAATGTTAACATGATCTTGATCTCTTTCACTGGATTAATTTGCTTTGATTTCTCTGAATCCGATTACCTAAATACATTTGCCCACATAACTGTACCAAATACATGGCTCAGTCATTCTCCAAAGAGTACTGAGGCATGTTTTATGATTCTTGCTTCATGGAACCAAGTGTCTTAGTTCAGTATTACCCCGGGTATCTTTTAGGCTTTGAATAATTAAGTCCTTATTTTTGTAAAAGTGTTTATGTTGCATTAAAAACAAATTTAGGCAAATCTAAGACTACATATGATCCGAAATGTCTTGGGAAAAAGGCCGTAGGTATCTGAGGGAAAACATGAACGTTGTGCTAAAAAGCACACATGAGTTTATAATGAGAGTCTGTCTCCCTGTTAACAGTCATGATGTTGGCTTGAATCTGACTTTTAAATAAAAACACTGATTCTGCAGCCTCCCAGCAGCAGGGTTTCATTTGGACCATGACAATCTATCACACACGCACACACGCACACACCCTTTATGATGAAGAACACACACACCTCCAGCATTAGACAAACACAGCTGGCTCAGATGTATGTACGTGTCACATAGTTGGAATGTATAGAAACCAAAATGGCCCTCTAAGCCAGTCCGACTCTTTAAGTAATGTTGGAATACTAAACTGAAAACAATGACACATAACACTCTTTAATCTCAGCAAACATTTTCAAAACAACGTGTACCACGAGGGAAGTTTTCTGTATTCTAAGGTTGTTTTTTTATCAGCCTGAGTGTGAGACATGCATTACTGGACCTTCAACAGCTTGGGATGTATACGAGATGAGAAAATCATTTCCATGGCACACGTGTGAGTGAATGTGTATATGTTATGCAAGTATGGAGCGAGAGAGGTGATTAACTTAGCATAAACACTGGAAACTGAATACGTGATAGTTTTTTTCCCACAAGAAATGAGTTGTAGCTCCTTTAACTGGGCTTCTATGACTTAAATAAACACTTTAGACGTAGTAGGAGGCATATAATTAAACTTTGGAGAGCCAGATTAGGTTGTTTTTTTTTCAGTCTTTATACTAAGCTAGACTAGTTGCCTACGTTCACAAGCTTCATAGGCTACTGTAAGCACAGGCATGTAGGTGGAGACCAAAAAAAGACAGCTAGGCTTATTTACCACGCTGCCTTTCAAAAACTCCTACATTTATGATTTTCTTCAGCATTATCATATTGCACTGGCTGTTTTATGAAAAGAATACTATCTAAATCTGAGTTGGCGACTTTAACTAAGACTGCTTCTTTTCCAACTGACATCTGAGAGCGAAGGAAGCCGGACAGTAAGTGATTTCATTTGGAAATGCTGTTATTGTCCTGTTTTATGTTTTTGATTCATGTGTCTTTGGTGATATGTTGTCAACATACAGCACTGTTTAATAAACAGATTAGACTGGAATTAGCAAACTTGGCGCTTTCCTCTATTAGTAAACTTGGAGATGCAACAAGTAAAAAAAAAAATCCTACTGATTTTGACACATCTACAGAATCGGTTTTTTTTCCAGCTCAGTCAGTGTGAGTGAGTCTGGGTATGTACATGCTCTTAGGTAAAATGACAGAATTTTGTTGTTCTTTTAAATGTAACTTTCCAGATCAAATACACATGCTGTCTGGCAAGTATTACAGATTCCATAAACATTAGGCACTCTGTAGGTCTCTGCAACTGACAGGTGATTTTTTTAAAGACCCCATTCTAAGCATGCACGTTTAACCATTAACATGTGATCGTCAAATTAATTGTAGCGTGCTATTATATTTGCTAATCATCCATGAGACTGTGGGGGAGAGGCTTAATAACACTTTAAATTATAAGACCACCAAGCAAGGATTTTTCTTCCAAAATAAAAGAAAGACTCTCCAACACAAATACCTAATGTCTCCTGAGTCGATCTGGTGGAGGTGTTATAACTGTTCTATGGCTGGATAAAAGTAGATTGGGTTGTGCTTATAGATTATGAGCAAATGTCGGAAAGAAAATGCATCGACAGTGCTGTGAAAAAGGGTTTAGCCTCATTGTTAAATCATGAATTAACTGATTAACCACATTTTTGGAAAGCTGAGCTCAATTTCACTGGCTGCACCCAGACCTGATTACTGGCAGAGCTGTTGAATCAAAACATCAGTTAAATAGATCCTATCTGACGAAATGAAGCAGGCTAAAAGATCTCAAAAAGCACCACATCATCTAAAGAAACATCTAAAGAAACAGCTGCGAAACAAAGTCACTGGAAAGGATTGCAAAGCCATTTCTAAGGCTTTGGGACTTCAGTGAACCATTGGTGAGAGCCATTATACACATGGAGAAAACTTCTAACAGTGACAAATCATCCAAGGAGTGACGGGCCCACCAAAATTACCACAAGAGCACATCGACAACCCATCTAGGAGGTCACCGTCACGGCGGGGTACGCCAGTGTGTTTTTGAGAAAAGGACCCAGATGCAGATGCAGCGAGAGGAACGATAGGTTTAACAAAAAACAAACCTTTATTTGGGCTGATGATAGAAGCTAACATGAAGACTATAACAAACTATGAAACAACTGTGACAAACTATGGTGAGTATAACAGACGACCTGACAATGAACAAAGGAAGTTAATTAGGGGAAGTGGCCACACATGGGGAAACAGCTGATACAAATAAACATAATGACGTCACAGGGGAAATGTAAACAAAGCACAATGAACAAAGAACACAGGACTCTTTCAAAATAAAACAGGAAACATGGAGCCGAAGACATGATACAAGCTTGAAAAACCTGAAACACACTGACAAGAATACATAACAAGTAACCCATAACACCTGGGTGAAACATACTTAAACTAACGTTACAGCAATAAAATAAGAACCTTATAATGAACATAACTCCCAACTATAACAAAAGAGAACCAAACGAACAGAAAACGCTGGGTCAGACCCAGGACCATGACAGTCACACAAAAAAAGCAGAACTAAAGAACTGCAGGCCACACTTGCCTCAGTTAAGGGTCATCATTCAACAATAAGAAAACAAATGGCGCTAAAAAACCAAAATGACAGTTCTGGAGTGGCTTAGTCAAAGTCCAGGTTGAGATGCTTTTTGGTGTAACCTTAAACAGGCTGTTCATCCTTGAAAACCCTCCAATGAGGCTGAATTAAAACAATTCTGCATAAAAGAGTTGGGCCAAAACAGCGATGTGAAAAGACTCATTTCCAGTAATCACTGCTTGACTGCAGTTCTTGCTAGGTCTTTGCTATTTCCCTCTAGGCAACTACTTTTTCACAAAGAGCCAGGTAGCTTTGGATAACCTTTTCCCTTAATGAGTGACAACATCATTTAAAAAGAGCATTTTCCATTTGCTCGGGTTAACTTTGACTCTTCTCTGTACATTATATTTGCATTATGTATTTTTGTAGAGAATTTGTTGCTAGATCTTGTGAGAATGTGCTGTTTAAAAAAAAAATCCACTTTTAGGGTGTACTCACACTATGCTCACTTGCTTTATTCTGGTCTTGAGCCTGACTGTCTCCCCTCCTCACTGCCCTGCTGGCCTGTGCTCATGGTGCTCTTAGTGATTAAGGGCCTAGTATTCTTCACTTTACCCCAGAATCTCAGCTTTCTGATGATGATTTTGTTGACTAACTGGGGAAGCAGTGACACACTGGTCTCTCTTATATATGATGAACCACAGGAAAAGCTGGCCAAAGACACAGACCGAGAATCCCAGCTGTGCACAAAAACAGCCAAACTATGACACAATCAAGAGTACTCAGACTTTCCAATACTTCCAATCTCTGTTATCTTACCTTTATGATCTGGAAATATCTCTCAAAAGTATAAAAATGTAGTAAACCGTTCTTTTGATACATAAACAGCAAATAAACAGAGCATTATTTTGCCTCAAATTCTTGTCCAGTACACCACTCATCTGTGGATGCGACCTGGCTAGTCAGTCAGCACAATTTGCTCCGTTAGTGATGCTGATGACTTTTCCATCTTTAACCTGTGGCGATAATGCTGCGGGATCCGTTGATGGTTCATTTAAAACCAATAGTTTATGTGCCACCAGTGACTATTTATCTATGTGGATAATTATTAAACCACAATAATTCAAAAAACCAACATAGTGTGATATCACCAAGTTAATTAATAGAAATTAAACAATTCATGGGAAAGAAATAAAGAACAATTCATGGAATCTGTTGAAAATGCATGAAAATGTTAACTGTTTTTTTCGCATGCTATGTAACATTCTTCATTACTTAAAGTGATTTTACAGAGGCATGTTTGAGGAAGCACTGGCATTCCGTGCCCAGATAATTATCACAGATAAAGATAACCCAGGCAAACCTTGCCCGTGGTTTGGAGGACAGGTCAGAATCAGCTCTGCTGTTAGTACGATTAATGATAGAACAAGATATATTATTTGTCACATAACTACATTAACAACGTTTCAAATGCCTTCCACAGCCTAAGTACAGTCTATCCAGCTTTGTAGGGCTTCAGTCACACAGGGATAGAGACCGGTTAGTGTATCCCTGGCAACCAGCAACCTCCAGCAACCACTTGCCAACCCATGGCTGCTGGAGGCTGTAGTCAGTGGGTGAAATTGGTCACAAAGAGGATGTGCCTTTTGATATATGTTAACTGCACATACAGACACAGCTTTCACTTTGAAAGTGAACATTCTCTGTTTCTGAGTGGCTCCACACTCTTCACAGTTTTCTTATGACTTAGTGAGCAGTTGGCAACTGTTTGCAAACCAGTCAGTGTCTAACTATGGGCGACTGCAGCAATCTGCTGGTTGGGAGTGAGCATGAGGGACAAGATTAGCTCAGATCAAGAGAAAGAGACACAATGCTGCAATGATTTGGACATGTACAGAGCAGGGATGGTGGGAATACTGAACAAAAGATGTCATGGAGCTGCCAGGGAGGAGAAAAAGAGGAAGACCACAGAGTTCATGAATGTAGTAAAAGAGGACATACAGGAAAATATTTATTGTGACAGAGGAGGATGTTTTAGATGATGTGAGGTGATCTGCTGTGGTGACCCCTAAAGAGAGAAGCTAAAAGAAGAAAACGACATTATAGCTTTTGTGACTGATTTCATCTGGAGTCAGCCAGCAACCTACAGCAACCATTCGCCAACCAGTCAGGAAATACACATTTTTCCCTAGTCACTGGTGATTGCCAGGGGTCAGGTGAGGTGAAGCTTAGCAAACAGCTAACAACTATAACTGCCCTTATTGGTTTTCACTACTCAAAGTAACAACACCTCACTAATGTTAACTGTAAGCCAAACTTGAAACTTGAATAGGTGTATTATAAACAAATCACCCGCTGTTCAGCTGTCACAAAGATGAAGATTAGTAGCCAAAGAGAATGTTTCAGTAAAAGGTTGGCATCTTAACATGTGAGTGTGTAGCAGCCAGCCTCAAGCTGCCATTTGAGAAACTGGAGTTTTGGGCAATCCGCCTGGTTAATTTAACCTCTGTTTTTAAAATTCTGTCAGGGTCTTGTGCTTTAAAACCCTTTGGTAGAAATGTTCTCTTTAATTGAATGAGGTGTGAAAGCGTTCTTGGATTAGTAAAAGTGGACGAGGACAGTTTCTGATCTGTACGGCCATTGTCCACTTTCCATTAAAATGTCAACAAATTCTTAAGTTAACATTTAATAAGTCTTTCCCAACAAACTGGCCGTTCCTGCACTGAAACCTGAGACCACCACAGGGTCAACTGCGGATTCATTCAGCTGCACCTGTACTTACACACATATACAGATGTTGCTCCTGGATATTTCTGGCTTCTATAGATGACCACAGTGAGAGCAGTGTGAGAGCCAAAGGGTGACAGCATTGTGCATGTGTGTTAGCGCACTTGACAGATCCTGTCTTCGTTATCAGCGTGTGGGTGGTTTTTGTATATATGAATAAAAGATCCTGAAAATCAGTTATTTTTCCAGTTTTTCTTCTGCTTTTTCAGTAGGTTTTCAGAGCTGTCCTTGTCATTAGAGAACAACCTTCACTACAAACATCTGTGATCACCTACTTATTGCAGCAGGACATGCCGTGGGTGCGCTCCGAGGTTAAATCAAGGTTGTTCCTTTGGAAAAAGCCTGCATTTTAGTTAAAAAACTAAAGCAGCAAGCCTTGTGTTCAATTCAGAGCTTTCACAGCTCAATTATTCCTCTTACCTTCATCACACAGGTTGAGTTTGGACAAGTTGCGCCCATCATAGGCCTCTTCATAAATGGAGACGTTCTCTCTCTCGTCATTTGTGCTCAGATACATGGCCTTGTTCTCCATCTCCTCCTGAGAGAACAGAGAAAATACATATGCTTATTTTAGGATTGTAATCTCTCTAAAACCAAAAGAAATATTTGAAAGTTTAATCTAATGCTGAGTGAGTTTACATGCACATGGAGACCAAAATCTGGATCAGTCAGCTTCCCGTACATTAGCTGCATTTCAGTATTTTATTTTGGTTAACCTCAAATACTAATATTTAAAATGATCTGCTCGGAAATCATGCTGTTATACAATGTTCAAGCAGAAAAACAGCTTCTTCTTCATCCTGAAACCACTGTGCAAAGTTAACATGACCCATAAAACCATAACAGTGGCATTAATGGGGCAAAGGCAAGGATGAAGTAAATCAATATTATCTTTTATGTTAACTGAAGACTGAATGTATAGTTTCCACTACTTACATTGTGATTGCAATGGCTGCAGTTAGTGAATGTACTTTTTCAGTGACTGTCAACCACTGTCTATATGCAAAATATGGACACAGCCACCTTAGAGTCGCCTTTTGGTTAATGAAGTCCCAGTGGGAAGCTTTTTCTGTTTCCACCTTTGTGTGCTGAAACCAGAGTGCATTTCTCGGAGTAGGAAACGGAAAGACTCATGCTCATACAGTAGTGATTTGTCAATCACAAGATAGTCATACCTTTTGACTACAAGGAAACAGCAAACTGTTTACTGAGGGCATGAATCAAAGGAGTCGACTTTTTTTTTTTTTCCAAAACCTGACTTCAACCTTCCATCTTTTTTTTCTACACAGTCCACACTGTCAGGGTCTCACAAGTACAGGTGGTCCTTAAAAAGTAAGTGTGCTCTACTGCCTTCGATTACTGCGAATGAGGTAGAGCAGCTGTGGGAGCGCTGATCAGCTTTAAACAACAATAAACACACATTTCCAAGCTAAAGAGAAGGAAATGCTTATGATGTGGCAGTCTTTAAGCCAGTGTTATGTGATTTGTTTCCTCAGCCAACAGAGATGGAGAGAAGTCATGTTTCAGCCCCATTCCATTCCTCTATCTGCCTTTATATATTTTAGAAAAGGTTTGAATGAAACCACATAAAACATTATGAAAGGTCAGTCACAGGCCATGAGAAAAGGAGTTATTCACCTTTCATACCAACTGGCAGTGTGTGTGTGGAAGTGGCTTCTGCTCCTCAAGCAATTTGGTTTAACTTCTGTGCCAGTTTTCCAGAACATGGTGGAGTATTTGAATGTCAGCCCAAGTGGAAATGGTAAGTGAGCAAATATAGAGCTGGTAGCCGTACTCAGTTTTATAAATTATCTCATGAACAGTGTATCTAATTAACAACCACTTTCTGAAATATATTGAGTCTGCAGTGGCAGGAAAATAAGAAATGTTGCCCACAAAAATAAAAAGCAGTTTTTGCTCTGCACTTTCTGGATGTTGGATTTTTGGTTAGATGGGATGCTACTGTTGGGAGATTTCCATGTTTACATGTATGCAGTTTTCTGTCACGATCCTGGGTCTTTTGACCCAGCGTTTTGAGTTTACTTGTATATTAATGTTTATGGCATATGTTTAGTTATCAGGTTTTCTAAGTTCATTTCCATTTGTGCCTCGGTTGCTTTGTTATAGTTTTATCTTGTAGTTTCCCCTTGTGCCTCACACCCCTGTGTTTAGTCTCCCTCTCCCTTCATGTGTCTCATGTCTGTGTGTCTCATGTTGTCAGGTCTGCGTCTCATGTTTCCTGTTTTATTTTGTAGGAGTCCTGTGTTCCTATGTTCAATGTGTTTAGTTTTACACTCCCCTGTGCTGTCATTATGGTCATTGGTGTCAGCTGTTACCTCATGCGTTTCCACTCCCCTTGATTACCTCCTGTGTGTATTTAAGTCCTCTGTCTTCCTTTGTTCATTGTCAGGTTGTACTGTCACAGTCTGGCAGAGCAGACTGTGAGAAGGTGGACCCAAATGCAGAATGAAGAGATGTGAAGAGACGAAACTTAAACCAAAAACACGCTGTTTATTAAAGCTGGGAAAGTAAATGCAAACAAAAGG
>VVHJ01031909.1:12789-25358 GCA_015107715.1 Tylochromis polylepis
TCTGCATTTCCTTTTTTTTTTTTTTTTTTAAATGTTCCTCAACACAAACTCAGTATATTATGTCCCTGAACACAACTCTTCATCTGGCTATTACACATCATTTATTAAAAAAAAATATATGACATGTGGTTAGGTTTAGTCATTAAAACTACTGAGTTAGGGTTAGGCGACAAAAACTACTTGATTCTGTTTAGAAACAATATCATGGTGTCGATTAAAAGATTTTAAAGACTTTCCTCTTTTCGGTATTTTAGGGACTTCTCTGAAGAAAAGGATTTCAGGAGGAAGTGTTGAATTTTCAACAGGAAAGTTGCCTTCTCTGATGATGTTGCCACCGGTCTCAGTGGTGCTTCACTCACATTTGTCAATAATTATGCCAAAATAAGGCACTTCTATGTGGCAAAACAATGATAAGCCAAATGACTGGCCTTATATTCTTCAAGTAAACTTCTTTTTTTAAAACATAATTGAACACATATGAATGGACCTCTTTGTAATCACCAACAGTTTGATTAATGATTGTAATTTAATTAGGTTTTTTTCCTAGTAACTAAAGTTGAATACAAATATTCTGTGTTATTGTTTCTTACTGTAAATGTGCAGAGAGAGAGTGACTATACTTTAAAGATTATACTTAAAATTAGTGTTTTTGATGAAGCTCATAGTTAGGGTTGGATCAGGTGACCCTGAACCATCCCTTAGTATATAGGTTTAAGTTGCTAGGGAACGTCTACACTAAGATGACACACTAAGCCTCTCACCTTTTTTCACTCCCTGCTGCATATCATTTAATTTTGTCCTCCCGAGCCTGGTTCTGCTGGAGGTTTCTTCCTGTCAAAAGGGATTTTATTCTTCCCACCATCACCTAATGCTTGCTCATAGGGGACTGCCTGACTGCTGGGATTTTCTCTCTAATATTTTGTTTATTTCTAATATTTTTGTAGAATATTACAGTATAAAATGCCTCGGGGGAACTGTTGTCCTTTTGCTTTATATAAATATACTTGAATTGAACTTGAATTTGTATGCTACGTATTTATTGAGATATATTTTAACTAAAGTTGATGCTGTTGTGTCTGGCAACTGTGCAATACTTTTCATTTTTGTTCGTGCAGTTTGTTCTTGCAGGTTTTGTAATAGTTGACATTTTTTCTTTCATAAATATTCCACCTAGTGTCTGTCAGAGGAGGTAAGCCTCTCTGATTTACTTAACTACTGTCTCAGTTATAACCCAAACAGCTAGGTCTTGCTTGATTCAAGAATGTAGCAACAAAATAAATGCAATCTACTAGTAGTAGTGACTGCAAAATGCACAAAAGGTGGGTCTTCAGTGGAGATTAGGATGCTAAATGCAGGCTACTTTTCCCAAGGTTAAAAGTAGCGTTCAAAACCGGTTGATCTGTTATTTCTTGTTGTGATATGGTAACCATTTGCAAGTTGCATCAGGAGATTATTTATTAATTACAGGAATAAGTCAGACATTGTGCTAAAAAGCATGACTGCCTGTGGCATTCTTACTTGGATGATAAATGACTCAAGCTCTAAAAAGATTCATTTACATAAACATTTGTAAAAAGAAATAAATGAATAAAAATTCATTTTTTTAAAATGAAAATTAAAATAGTACAAAAAATTAAAATAAGATAAATAAATAAAAGCACTGTACTAATTCAAAATTATTTTTATTACAGGTTTGCTAACATAGGTAGGTCTAGCTATAAACTACTGGTCACACTGAACAGGCTCACAAAAGGAAGTTTCATTTCTGATGAATTAAACTTTTTCAGTTTATAAAATAACAGATTGCCACATTCTTCTAGCAAAAGTTAAATAATCTGGCTTTCAAGTGATATTATCAACCACTACTTTACAGCATTAACCAGATTTTGATTGGCTCTTAGAAACTAATTGTAATCGCCAGTACTTAACTAGAACTAGTGCTATATAATACAAAACTGAAAAACATTTTTTTTTTGTCAAAGAATGTATGACACAATTTCGAGTTGGTCAGATACAGTTCAACCACCAACCACTCCTAGGCACTTAATTACACATGATTGAAGCTCAAAGTCCTGAAAGAAACAGTTGAAGTAAAACTAGAAATCAATCAAATGACGCAGCTATCCCCTTACACATTCTCACTTACATACATTGCTCATGATTCCTTGAATTAGCCCTGTTACACAATTGAACTGTGGTGAATCA
This sequence comes from Tylochromis polylepis, assembly GCA_015107715.1. NCBI lineage: Eukaryota > Metazoa > Chordata > Actinopteri > Cichliformes > Cichlidae > Tylochromis > Tylochromis polylepis. The sequence continues at coordinate 14,995 of VVHJ01031909.1, forward strand.
TTACGCGTTAGTGATGTCTGTTCATGGTTTACATAACCAGGATTTAATAATAAAACAAGTGTGTGAATGCTCTCCCATAATACTACTGCTGTTCCCTGTCTAAGAAGCAGTACTTAGGTTTGTAGAGCTATTCTGAGTCAGGCGGAGACCTGTAGAAATACAGAATGAGAGAAAGAGAGACCATAGAGAGATGAAGTGAACCGAAGAAGTACATTGCTACTTCCTTTTACCCTGCGGAGTCTCAGGCATTTTGGTCACTGAGGTTTTACAGATGTAGAAATATTTCAAGGGCTTGTGCATTCAATTTGGCATCAAAAAGCATGGATCGAAACAAGAGCGCATACAGTTTGTTTCGGATTTGCAAACAAGACGGGGTGAACTCTTGCAGTAGATACTGAAAGTGCAGTGCTACATGCTGTACACAAAATTCAGAACAATCTTCTGACAACTTTAGCCAGTTTTTCTTTTTTCTTTTGTTTCATGTATTACATGACTGAAATATATCCTAGTATCATAGCAAGTGGAATTATAGGGAATGAATGTATCAGCAAGTACATTAAAAAAAGATTTCATTTTCAATTATTGTCAGTTATTAACCTCACTGTCTGTCAAGCCATGAATACAAAGGAGGAACAAATTAATGGAGAACCTGAATGCTTGACCCTCACAGTGAGGGGCTCTGATGATTCCTGTTGACAGCTGGGTATATTTTGCTGGCCCGTTCACAGGATCACAGAAAATCACTGATCGCTCAGAACAATCACTTTGTTCTGAGCGATCACGTTCATCTAGCAATAAAACATTTCTGTGATGGGAGTGTTTTCTTCCAGAATGAAAATGCTCACATCCATGGGGTTATAAAGCTCACTAAGTGTTTTGATGGAAATGATGTCAATCATATTCCGGGGCTTTTGCTGTGGGAGCTGTAATTGGCTGAAGCGTTACTCTCATTCATCATCTTTAAAACACCAAATCAGGGATTATCTTTTTAAAGGATGATGTTCCATCTTTCCAATAAAGTTATGGAAGCTTGGGGAATGAATGTTGAGATACAAGGTATAAGGTACAAAATTCAAGGAGCACACACCTTACTAAGAGACTTAATGTTGATTTCTCTTTTAACCTATCACCCGCTTGTATGTTAACAATAAACATATTACTAATATGTTAATTGACAACACTTTTTCCCCAACAGAGTATCTAAATTCCCAGTTTTTCTGTTGTTTGCCACTACAGGATGAACATCAAAGGCCTGGAGATGTATTATGTATATTTACATTAAACCAAACTCACAATCTATTTATAATCCCCCAAAGTGCTTTTGTTTCCTAAACCTTAGAATGACAAATGGCCATCTGGATATGAATCCCAGTGGACCTCTGGTTCAAGGTTTTTACAGTTTAATTAATTAAACCCAGTTCCTTCCCCAAATTACCCCAACAAACATCTTACTATGACAATAATACTTGGGGAGGGCAATTTAGTAATGCATGAACTAAAGAAATGACAGAAATCATTGCACACGGACGGCGCGCACACTTATACACCCATACGGTAGACAGCGTTTAGAAATGAAGGCCTTTTAGATTCTAGTGTAAGCGCAGAGCCTTGCACACACAAACAGGCTCACTCTCTATGTTAAAAAGCAAAAATTATTAATTGAAAATCTCAGCTGTGTATTTTTATATTTTATATAACTTCTGACAAACTTGGCATCCCTAGGCCTTCGTTCCTGACAAATTACTGGCGGACAAATTACAGAGCTTCAGCTGGAAATGAACAAAAGCCCAACTGAGGGACACGCTCAGCTGGCAGACATTTAACTTTAGCTGGAAAACCCCCGAGTGTGTGTGTGTGTGTGTGTGTGTGTGAAGAAGAGAGAGAGACTTCATGTTAGCAGTCACATCACATCACAGTTTGCAACCACATTGATTAAGAGAGTTACCATGCAGACTAATTTGGACATGGTGCAGACTAAACGGTTACTGGCAACGTCTGATTTTATGTGAGGACATTAGAACACTTTAATTATCTCACATCACCATACATTACTTTTTTTTTTCTTCCTGTGCAGCTTTTACTTTTACTTTTTCAAATTTTAGTCATATTTCTAGGCATTAGTGAATAATGGACTATAAGCACATGTAACTCTTTAAATAAAGAAACAGCTATTGTGTGTATGTGTGTACATAGATCTAGCTATAGCCGTGGAATTGTTTGTCGACATGTTTTGTACCACTGTGTGCATGCGGGGCTTTTATTTGTTTCACTTTATTTGAGGATGTGGCCCTTTGAGACACTCAAAGCAAATTCTAGTGTAAACTGTGAACTGCTGAGGGATTACAAGAGCCAAAGCCATCCATCAGAGCTGGACATATCCTCCATATGCAAGCAAATGAATCAAAACATGTGCCCTCCCACCGGATCCATGAGCAAAATAGGGTGCAAGGGTGTTAGGTGAGGTGAAGGAATGCCCTATAATAAGATGGAGATTAGATGTTTTGTGATTTACTCTTGTGATGCTAGAGTAAAAGTTCAGGCAAATATAAGAATGAATGACAAATAAGGTCAATTAAATTGGCTCTGTGACAAAACAAACACAGCATTAAAACCCATCACGTCTTTGAAGCGTATAGTGCTAAGCACGGTGTGGCTGTAAGATATCTAGTTATCCCTTAAAGGGTCTGTAATCACTGGAAGTAGCTACACAAGACCCCACTCCACACAGCTGTGTATCACTTTTTTGCAGCACTGTGGTGCTGTCGTCCTCTAGGAATGATTAACCCAGAAGAGCTTAATATAGAAGGAGAGGAAGAAATAGATGGGATAGAAGGATGAGAGGGAAAGAGTGAGAGAGTGAACAGGGCAAAGAGGACATTACTGAATTCCTTAGAGAGTCTACTCTTTACCTCTGCACATCATACCATGTTCACCACCGTTTAGCAATCTGTCTGCTAATTAATCATGCACTGTAATCAGTCAGGTAGGTAGTAAAAAATAGTCTGTGTTCATATGTATTAGGAAACAGGTACACAGAATAAAAGATACAGACTGAATGCCATTTGCTGTTTCAGTAATCTCGTCTATAATAGCAATGTTAATGCAATCAGGCTTTGGCATTTAGGTAGCTAGGTTCAAGTTGCAAAAATACAGTGCAGACTTCCCTTTTTGCTTGGCACCTATGAGTTGTCTTTTCATGATGTAGCGTAAGCTTGTTAGTCTTAGAAATCAGACCAGTGAACAATGGCCAGTAAATCTTTGATTCTGGGGTTATACCATCTACTAGATGGGATTGGGTGCACTATTCATTATGCTGATAGTGATCTCCAGAGTGGTGGTATCACAGTCACTGGAGATGGATTGACTGCAGTGCCATCAGGGAAAGAAATCATGTCTGCAGCTATTCAGACTAATTTTGACATGGTGGCAGAAGCAGCAGGGGTGGGCTGGGTTAGCATCCGACTCAGAACACCAGCCAAGCCTGCTAGCTCTCATACAGCCATCAGTGCTAATCTCCTGCTATGTGCTAACAATAGCACTGATGCGCTTGCTTTATGGAGGAACACTGCTCCCCACAAGTCTGCCTTGTTTGCACGATGCCCCAGCAGCCAACCATCTTTAACTTTCCCATTACCAAGGGAACAGCAGAGCTGAAATCAGCTGGGGTATTGTTGCTCTCCTGGAATAGCTGTGTGATTGAAGGCACACAGGTTACTGGATCTGCCATCACAGGCACTGGGAAATGAGGAAAATGTGGATAAACAGTTCTCTAAACCAGCTCCTTTGCATAAACCACTATGAGATTAGTGAAAGAGAAAATGTGGAGCAGGATAGTGAAGATAAGAGGGGAAGATATAACACTTAGTGTTCAGGTTATTTAGACTGGCAATAGAAGAAGAGAGTTGGGCAGAGTTCAGCTGGAGTGGAAATTAATAGATTTAAGCCCTTAGACATTCATTCCAAAATGATAAATATAAAAAAGTGGGGAGAAAAAAAACCCTACATACTGGGACATTTTGAATTGAATTATACAGATCATACATTGAATAACTGTTTGAGTTTGCAAAGTATATAAAGTCAAAAGCTCAGATTCCTTTTAAACTTTTAGTTGTTTTCACTGACAGACAGACATATGCCTGCTTTTCATTGGTTTTTGTACTTCATATTTTAGTAGAAGTTTGTCATGTTCATATTCGTGTTCATACAGTGAGACAATCCTCAACTATCTGCCTGAGAAGCCTCACTACAGGGTAATAGAAATACTGCCTAAAGCGTACCTTAATTGACAATTCACTATAAGTAACCTGGTTTTCTAAAAGAGGGTGACTGGTTTAAATAGATTTTCAGTGACTTTGTCTGTCCTCACACACCAGTCTGTGATCCTCCTGTAAACCCAAGCTACTACTATGCATAACATAATGATGTCTTGGTAGGATTAGGCCTTGCAAACCTGGCAGTATTATTTCCATTTTATATGAAATAGAGTGTGCTGTTACTTATAGCAGCAACTCAGCTGAATATCTTAAAAAAAAAATATTAACTATATAATATAGCCTAATAATTTGTTTCCCTGATATTTATATTTGCAGTTTAATGTCTTTCTGGGACACCTCTTTTTTTTTACCTTCTCTAATTTGAACAATTACTGTATATTTATGCTAACCAGGATATGCTCCTCTCAAACACTCAGTAATCTTTCATGTGTAATCATATGTGGTCCAGCACATTTCATAAAGACTTTAATCCCGTAACAGCTCTGGGCATTGAGTTTGAAACATGGTAAATCACAGTGGACCTCAGCTGCACTGAAAAGGCAAGAGCTTCACCATGGTATATCAAAGTGCAGCCCTCCATTTTAACACACTCTCTGAAGCTTTCTTTCTTTTTTCCATCTGCATTTCCTTTTCCCATACCTTTAGGGTTTTCATAGACATAATATCAACCAATGTGCGAGATGTACGGCCTTATGTATATTTCTTTTAGAAATCGCAATTAAACTGTCATTTTAATGCAAATTTACTGCACAATCCAGAAGCTGGAGCATCATTAGTTTTGTGGCTTCCTTGATCAGGTAGAGAAGGAGAGAAGGTTTGGAGAGAAGATTTGCCTGATCTTGTTAAATTGAATGACAACCAAAGACACAGCTAGAGAAAGAGGGACAGCAATGTCAAACACAACACCAGGTTAGGCAGGCATCTGGCGAGTGGAATTAACTTGCTGTCTGAGTTCACAAGCAGGTCTGACACACCAAAAGCTACAGCAACCACACTCAGCACACATGACATGCGGAGTGAACAGCAGTCTTCTTGGCCAGTTACCCATTTTCAAGGTGAGGCATTAAACTAAATGTGTGATACATTTTACGGTCAAATAAAATAGATAATGCTTTGCCTCATGGAAATTTCATCCAGACATTGTGCCAAAGTACAATATACTGACAGACGTATTGAGTCACCACTGATTGGGTTCTATGTGAACATATTTTCCTATATCCAGTCAAGCAGTTTTAGTGCCTAAAGCCAAATTTACTAATTAAAAAAAACAAACAAACATTCTTTTTAAATTAAATTATCTGTGTGAGTGCAGGTTGAACATTCCCATAATAATGAACCTCATATACTGTAATATACCATTAGATATACCTGCTTAACCTTTGTAATTTCATAGGTTAAATTTATAATATACATATGGAATTACATATATCCTACAATTAACTAACACTCTTATGGAGTGTTCTTCCCAGTAAACTTTTACATTTCTAATGTAAATTCAAAAGAAAATGTGATAATATTTCCACTGGATCATCAAAATTCAGATCCTCAAAATCTAGTGTTTGTCATCTACGGAGCAAGGTTGAAATTTCAACTTTCAATAAAGCTGTGAATATGTGTAGTAGTTCTTTCGTTTTTGTTTTTTAGATTAAGGTCATTATAAACCTTTACCACTTGGCACCAGGTCTTAGCCCCATGGGTCCCTTAGCCTATGAGTCTGGGTGTAGGTGAGGCAAAAACTCAGATGTGGGAGGGGTTTGATGGAACAGGACCTCAAAGTGATTCTTGCAAACTATCAGGTGATTCCGGAGAGGAAAGTGGTGCCTGACACATCGGGTTTATAGTGTGGGTGGGGCCCTTCTGACTTCACTGAGGATATGCTCATGGATAGGAAGCAGTACTTCAAGGCTCTCCTCAATCACACTGACACGTGGCGCAGGCATCCAACCAGAATTTCTAGGTGGAGCCAAGTGGCGGAAAGCTTCCTCAGAATCTTGTCTCTGTTTTTTGGAGAGATGACATGGTTCTGTTGGCAGGATTGAAAATTAGCCCCTGGATCTCAGCAAGAAAAGGGGTGGAGTACCCACTCCAGGTCAGGGATGAGGTACTCTCCCAAGTGCAAGAGTTTAAGTATCTCGGGGCCTTATTTATCAGTGAGGGGAGAAGGAAGCATGAGATTGACACATGAAGTGGTGTAGCACCTGTATCATTGGAGACTCTTTATCTGTCTGTAGTGGTGAAAGGAGAGCTAAGTGTAAAAAGCAAAGTTGTTGATTTACCCACCTATGGTCACAAATACAAGTGGCGAAAATTATTTTTCTCTCAGGACATGGTGGAGAGATAATGTGTACCCTGGGTGAGCTGGAGGAAGTGGCTAGGGAGAGGGAGGTCTGGGCTTCCTTGCTTAGGCTGCTGTCCCTGTGACCCAGCCCCGGATAAGCAGTAAAAAATGGTCGGATGGATGAAGTTTTACCAAACAGCTGTTTCCACTGCTGCACACTACTCTTTGCCATGTATGAACAAGCAAGCAAATGCCCACTTGGAATTAGCAGTAATAAGGCCACCAGTAAATATACATGCTGATATGTATTTTCAGCCCACAACAGTGATGTTATTAAACTATGTTTCTTTTTGTGATGCATTCAATTCATAAGGAGAGACCCAGTGTCCCACTTCATGTTACTGTACCTCTATAGCACTAAAAATGGTGAAAACAGGACACTTGATGTTTTTGTTGGACAGCATATTTCTTTTGTTTATCCAAGCCATATGTCAGTATTTTCTGTAAAGCTATGGGCAAAATTGCATGACAGTATAGAGTCTAAATGTATCAATGAGTAATCGATGAGTTAGTGCACAGGGGTACAAGACTCATCTAAGATTTTTGATTTTTAAAAACTAAAAAAAAAAAAAAGAAAGAAAAATAAATCTTCCTGACTCAACAACACTGGATACAAAAAATGCTTAATTTAATTCTAAAAGTTTATGCAGAACTTTCTTATTGAAGCATTCAAAACACTATAGTCCTTTTTATCATATTCCAGCATTTTTCCGTCAGCTAATTTGGATTAAGGTCCACTTCACAGAGGCTGTAATCACAATGCAGCTGATCCTTTGATGTTGTTACAAATGAGTACAAAAATGGCAGAACAGTCCTATGAAGATTTGTTCTCCTATTTCACTAGTGAGAACACTGTATCTCCCCTAAGTCAGTGAATCTCGTTTTCTTCAGCATGATGAAATCCTCCATTGTCACGTTAAATGAGAGGATCGAGTATCCAAGCTTTTTGGGCTGAAAAAAGACTCCTCCATGCTTTCTCCTGTTTGCTCAGCCATCCATTGAAGACTATTTGCATTTTTGACATTTATGGGTGTTCTTCCAACACTTGCAGTATAATTTATGTGACTTATACAGCTCATTTACAGATTGATAGCTGCCATTCTTAACTGGATATAATGAATACCTCATCACTACACAAAAGTTACTGTGCTATGACTTTATGCCAGAGACTCCACAGAGCCACTTTCATTCCTCATTAAAACCTAATTTGTCTTTAGAAGACAGAAGCCTTTGTAACACCCCCTGTTTTTATGCATCACTTTAGTCAGTACAAGGAAACACAATTTGCCATTAAGGTTCATCATTCAAAAAAGAACACTGACATGAAACTAAAGAAAGGATTCCAATTAAGAGAGAGTCACATAGGGCAGGGCGCTGTGAAGTTTGAGGTTGATTGTCCACAGTACAGACAGTGATAAGGAAATAGCAAGACAGCAGTTCATGACTTATACAGTCTGCATTTATGGAACTGCTTTGTCCTTCAAAAGACCTTGTCCTGTTATAGCAGTCAACCAGGCACGTCTGGTGTGATCTTATCCAGAGTACAATAGGAAGAGCTTGTTTCTATTCTACTTCCTTACTGAAGGGTTTTAACCTTTTTCGCTGTAAGGGGCACCTAACATTCATATGACCTCTTTTAACTACAAAACTCCACATTCCAATTCAAGCATTGCAAAATGAAATAGCACAGCAGAATTGTGCCTTAGAGCAAAAGAAAAAAAAAATGCAATATGATGGCTTGGACATGATAGGGCCTTTATAGAATAAAGAAAGACGTAGAGATGAAGCTAATGAAAACAGAACGAAACTGACTCGCTTTTATGCTCATGCATGCTTAGTGTTATGCAAATCCAGACCATACCAGTGGGGGTGGGGAAGAGGAATGATTGCATGCCAGTGACCATAGGCGTCCCACCTGTTTCATCAAGCACAGAATATTCTTTTAACCTGTCCACACTGTCCTAAAAACAATAAGTCTCCCGAAGGGCTTTGTCGGGCTCTGCTAAAAAAAGGCTTATTCTGGATTTCCTTTTGAAACACATGGTTTAACATAGTCCACCTGATTTCAAGTCTGTTTTTCCATCATCTTTTTCAGTAATGTTACACAATGAGACATAATTGTGGTTCAATACTTGTTTGCAAGTCAGATGGGGATTTGAATCAACTATCACTTTTTCCTAAAAATAAAGTTGCGAGGGAGGAAACCCAAATCAGTGAAGCAAGGATACTGCTTTTCAGAAACACAAAAGGATCAAGTGAAGAAGAGCTGTACGAAGTGATCGACCTTTGTTTCCAACACCCACGCTTGCATCAACACAGACATACAAACGCCATCGTTTACACACACTCATAAACCTCTGTACTATGCAGCCCCAGAGAGAAAAGGCAATCCTCATACCTAATGAATATTACAATGAGCTGGATCTGGGTCATTAATATGACACAGTCGTTACACTGGAGCCCAATTAGCAGTCAACATAGAGCCTGGAACGTTCCCCTGTTACTATACATAATCACTATATCACTGCGACAGACTCAGAGCAGGGAAGAATCAAACCGCACAGTCACATGCAAGGAATATCACAGACTCCTCTACAGATAGCGCAACTCGATGAGGAGGTCACAGCTGTTTGATAATATTCAAACAAACTACAAAGCTAGAAATATTACACCTGAGTTCCACATGACATAAAATCCTCTATTATAAATAATATCACATATTATGCAATGTCGCATGCTGTAAAATGAGCATCAGCATTAAAACTCTAGAGGATGCTTGACAGTAGATTACTTATGATTCAGCCCAGCGTGGGAGTTAGTAGCTTAGAAGTGTAAAGAAAAATCAAAAGTCTAAAGGAAGAGATAGATTCCTAAAGCTATTTCAACAGAGATCTGAGACAAAATTCCTGAGATCCAGCCCACTTTTGTGCAGTTATGCTAACTGACAAGTCAGTAGCAATAAAAATATGACAAACACTTAACGAGAACATTGTTGTCTTCTGTTATGTGATTCCTAATAGGCTTCCCAGCTGGAAGCACTGACACAAAACAGTTGGATGTATCACTGCTGGGAATTATGTCTTAGTCTCTGTTATGTGGACACAAGTGCAATTTTTCAGTCTGAGTGCCCAAAATGAAAATTACATTCCCTAATATTTCCAGATTTCGGTGTATCAACAGCCTGATTTATCAGCCTGTCTATAACCAACTCACGTGACGTACAAAATCTTGAACGAGACGTGCATTTAAAACTCACTAACCTGCAGATATTTTTTTTTTCAGATTGGCAGCTGTCAAATGGCTCTTTGATGAACATTTCTCTTTGTAACAACAGCTCAAAGAAAAACTCCATGCACAGAATACTAACTGAATTCAGCTAGTATTCCTTTGTTAGCAACAGGTAATGCTTTTATGCTTAATGAAGGTTCAACTACATTGTACTGAAGCATAACCCTACCAACTTCCTTACTCTGCCAGTGGTTAAAATTATGTTAATTTATTAACTAAAATGAAGCAAAATGTGAGAAGGCCGTGCATATTGTTTAATCTTCCTCAGTGTCAGACGGGTACAGCCAAATGCTGAGGTGTCTGGCACAGGCTTCAGGAGACTAGCGATTGGATTGCGCACACACACACACACACACACACACACACACACACACACACACACACACACACACTTTCCATCAAGCATGATTAGTAACCTCTCTATGGCTTTTCTCTCTATGACTGGTTACATCCATCAGTTTAAT
>VVHJ01031910.1:0-23377 GCA_015107715.1 Tylochromis polylepis
GTAAAACAGTAATTTTCCAAATTGATGTATTTTCCAGTGTGCCGTCTTTTGCCAATATTTGCATTTCTATACAAATGTGTAGTTGACTGTGCTGGCTGTATGCATGCAGTGCGCCCACTTGATTTTTATTCACTCTGTGTGCTCTGCAGACATTTGCCCAAGGACTCGAGCTGGAACCTGAAAGCACTTTATTTTCTCAAATATAAGTGAAAGGTGGTTTCATGTTACCCAGAGAAGTGGGGCATGTTTTTGGGTAGTTGAACCATTTTAGAACTCTACATTACAGTGAAGTAGAAGCACAGTCTTAAAGCGAACATGATTTAATCCTCTTTGCTTTAATCTACGCACACTAACTGACATTTTTTTCTTCTCACTATCCCTTTCCACCTTCTCAGAGAGGCTCCAGCTACGGCTCCTTGATAACTGCCCATGGAAAATATCAGCTATTTGCAAAAACGGGCTATTTTAAGGTAAGGCTTAGCGAGTTCTGACATTTTCAACTCCTGCGCACTCCTTTCCCGCCCACACATGTGCACACTCACAGAGAAAAGCTGAAGAGAGGAGAGAGAAAGAGAGAGTGTGGGCGAATTTAGGTAGTTGGTTTTAATGTGAGCTGTAGAATGCGTCAATTTTCTTTCTCTCTCTCTCTCTCTTTCACTCTGCCTTTTTTTTGTATGTGTGTGTCTTTGTTTCTACACTCCCGCCTGCAGTCTGGACAGGGCCATCAACTTGTTGCTGCTGTTAATTTGTCAGTTTCAGATTGAAGAGGTGTGAGGAAATGTGACAAAAAGAGGCTGCTGAATAAGATGGTGGGCTGTGCTCTTTTTTAGATGAATGATGCAGGGTTTTTATATAAATGCTGATGTCAGGATACAGATCGAACATCTTGTTTATAATCAGGGTTATTGATACACCTCTTGGAAGTCAGTACAGATCAGGGGTGATAAAATCTGACACCAAAAACAGCCATTTGTCCACAGCTGGACAAAGAGAACCTTTTTATTCAGCATTTTTCAGCTCTTAACTCTTAAATAAAAGTTAAAACTCCCACACAAACTGCCGGCCTTGCTTCGTAGTTGCTACAGCAGCATTTTCCTCCAGTCTGTCACATCTGTGGCTCAGAGGAATCCACTCCAATTCCTTCATGTGCTGATCATCACATAGGAAACAACAGACGCAAGTCTTCCTCTGCAGCTCAGCTGCAATCGACCCCACATGTACCTGTAGGCTACACTGCTGTTCTCTCTCTCTCTGTGCTGAATGCCACTTCCCTTCATTTTCATGTTTTTTGTGTTGTTTTGTTTGTGCATCCAGACTTTTCTTTTTCATATGATGAAAGCTAGTGTGTAAATCTGGCTTCACGGCTCCTCTTGTGTTGCACACAGGGGAACCTGGTGGCCATCAAGCACGTCAACAAGAAGAGGATAGAGCTGACAAGACAAGTTTTAATGGAGCTCAAGCATGTAAGTGTCCCAAAACGTATTCTTTTGCAGGAGATTTTTCATTATTATTATTATTATCAAAGGGAATTACAGACGGTGCAGCATGTGACTCTCAATTGTTATTTTTATATAAAAAAAAAAGAGACAAAAATGGAGAAGCCATCTGTGTGTCTGTTCTCTAATTATTGAGCACAGACTGCAAAGGCAATAATTAATAAACTGCAAAGAGAAAGGAGGATGCTTTCATGGGTTTCTAGTTCCTTAATGAATAAAGTTTAAAATCCTATTAATCACTCAGTGAGCATGGCAGTAACTGGATTGGCTCGGAGCAACACTTCTGACCTACTAAGCGTTGTGTTGTACAAGGGTGACAGGATTACTGCTCTTCACAATCTGCATCGCTGCAGCTGTGTTTTCTTTCTAAAAAAAGTGACTTTTAATTGACTCGCGCAATTTTATATTTCCTGGACTGTTTTTTTTTTCATCTCATTTTATTTCTTTTCCATATTCAGTGAATTATTTTAATCCTGTTTTGTGCCGTTTAAAAAAAAGAACAAAACAACATATTTTACACAACTCTAAAAATATGTTATATTATTATTAGTACAACCCATCTGACCCAGTTTTACTTGTAAGTAACATCAGAATCTAGAGGGATGTTTCATTTGCCTTCTTTTATGTGGAAGGATCAATATTCTTTGGCACTCAATCTAGTGAATGCCATTCTTTATTATAAACTTATAAATCAACGAGCTTTATCACGCCGAGGAAGAAACTGAGAATCATTGCTGTACTTTTAAAGTTTTTGCTTTCATAACTTTATGAAAATAAAAGAAAATATTTTAGTAAAGCCAAAGATTCAAATGTTCTAACTTGGTATTTATAAGTAAAACAGTAAATGATAAGATGGGCGTGTGGCTGCCAGAGAGTGGACCCAGATACAGGATTCGGCAGACGGAATTAAACTCAGAATCACAGCTGGCAAAGAAAACAAAAATAAAAACAATAACAAAGCAGGACGGGGACAAACTGACTGCAGAAAACCTTCTGATGGAAGCTCACACACCACAAGGGATATGCAGACAATGTACACACAGGAGGAGATTAGGGCAGACTGGACACACCTGGGAACACAGCTGAACGGAGTCTAACTATTGAGACACTGGAGGCAAAACTGAACATAATGCACATGAGACGAGGGACTAAAGTAAATAAAGAAACCAGGAAGTAACAATCACTGAAAACAGGACTAAGACACACGAATTTCACATAGACAAAAAGGTAAATAAACATGGAGATGTGACTGAATAAAATGGAATTGAATTGACTAATTTATGGGTTCAGACTGAGTCTGGTGTAACAAGCCACCTTCTGAGTAAGGTTAGATTTTTCTCAGACGTTATGATGTATAAAACTCAGGTGCACATTAAAAGACATTAAATTTACTTCCTTTTGATTTCTTCACCATTCTCCTTTAGCTTTCTTGGTTCAAACTGAACTAAACAGCGAGGGAGTGAGCGAGCTTAGAGTTGCTAAGTAAAGGAAAGGAGTGCACTTGATTGGGTATTGATGGGGTAGGCCTGACCTAAAGCACATCCTACTTTATCCTTCTCTTTCACATTAACATCGACTGTAAATTATAAAAATGAACTTCATTATATTCATATATATTCATATTGACCCCAAAAGCTCATAAGGAAGCTGTTTACAAAGGTCATAGATCAAATGAAAAGTAGAGCGTTTTCCTATTGACTTCTGTACAACTGGACTTCTTTTGAAACCAGAGAAGTCGCCCCCTGCTGACCACTAGAAGAAATACATTGCCTTCTCTTTTCAGAATCTACATCGATCTTTTATACATGGTCTGCGAGTGAAACAGATTCTCGTCACTCTGAGTTTTTCTTCTTTCTTTAAAAGGGGAAAGCAAAGTTGTATTTTGAGGTAAAATGCATCTCTGAGTGCTTCCAGTGGCATCTGTTTGAAGAGAGCTTTACACTGAGTGAGACCTTGGAGGACAGAAAAAAACCCTTCATCTCAACTAGCTGTATTCAGAAGGTAATTTATTTGCTCACCAAAATGAAGCAACTGTTTAGATGAAAGACCTTCATAAACTCCACCTGCTTTATAAAAGGAGTTCTTTTGAAAGTGGAACAATTTCAGCGTGTTAGTTTTGGGTATTTTTCTCTGGCTCTGCAGCTTATCTCGTGAAAGATAGGTTTGTATCAGTGTTTACGAAGACCCACTGCAGGATGTTACAGTAAAGAGTTCAGATCCCTTAAACATGTATTTGAGTGCAGCTGCTGATGGAAAAGGTCTCCTTGGCTGGGTGATATTTACAAGTGAACGATAAGGAAGCTGGGCGGGGGCGGGGGGTGGCAGAAAATCTTGCAATTTATGTGGTTTGGTGATGGAAACACTGTGTGGCAAAGGGAAACCCGTAACTCGGAAATTGCACTGGTGGTAATGAAAAAGTTGTGGAGAAAACTTGTGGCCATTTCTTCTCTTTTCGCCAGCTTGGATTCTTTTGGTGCTTTTGGGCCTTTTTTCTGTTGCTGTCCGTCAGAGGAGAGGAGAGGAGAGTTCAGGCTTCCTGGACACCTCTGTGGCCTCTCGGTCAGTCGGCAGGCACACGGGGGAGTGAGGCTTCTGTCTGAGCTGGCAGCTTCTCAGACGCCCCAGGGGCCTGATCGACTGTCAAACCTCAGCTCGTGAAAAAGCCGACCAGATGGGGGGAAGAGACAGGCCTGCCAGTGGAAACTTAACCACTTGTCTTCCAGCGCTCTCTCCTCCCCCCTCGCTTGTGTGCAGCGGGGGAAATTATATAGGCCAAAGGGTAGCCTAACATCCCCCGAGCCGTGAAACATGAGCAACTAACACCCTGGTTTTGGTGTGAGAGCTTCTGTCACTCACCGAGGATGAATTTTCGAAGTTCGGCTACAGAAAGATATGCTGTCTTTGTTAGCGCTGGGAGATGTTTGTGTTTCTAGAAAAGAAAATTACTGTTTTCTAGTTCCTTTTTTTTTCACTTTGCACATTCTCATAAAATGAAACGTTCCCTCTTAATCGCCACCAAAGGTTTCTGTTTTCATTCCTTTTTTCGAACATACAGAGTGATTCATGCTTTGGAAGACGCTTTGTGCCATTAAAACCAGTGAGTGATTATTTTCCGTGTAAAGCAGTTTTACACATTCAGCCTGTTCCAGTGTGATATTCCTGCTCGTACGTCCTCTCAACACCTCAACCTTATGTTATTTTTTTCATCGCCCTGAGCACACTGGCTCATTCATAACCTCCAAGGGCAATTTATGCACACGCACATGTTTCACCTGGGTGCCCCGAGCAGGAATGCGTCTCAACACGTAGGAAAAGACAAGGTGCCAGCTAGCCCACTGCAAATAGACTATTTTGATGAACTGCTGGCAGTGTTATTCTGAAAACTTTGTACATAAATGAGCCGTCAGTCCTCCCTCCTCCGTCCTCTGTTTCCATGGGGTTCGGGAATGTGATGTTTGGAAAGAGTTGCACTCACAGTTGCCGTGTGTTTGTGTGTGGTTATTTTCAGATGAGAGACGTTCAGTTCAACCATCTGACCCGCTTCATTGGGGCCTGCATCGACCCTCCTAATGTCTGCATCGTAACGGAGTACTGTCCCCGAGGCAGCCTGCAGGTAACCAGTGATTTTTCAACCCCTCTAAAGCCAAAGAGGGTCATAACAGATTATTTTTAACCTTCAAATTACCGATTGCCATATATTTAAATACAACCTCAAATGAAAAACACATGGCATATTACACTGTTATTATTTATTTAACAAAAACTAAGCCAAAATGAAGATAAGTATACAAAAGAATAATCAATAGACTTTACAATTCAGTAGCTTGTGGAACCACCTCTACCACCAATAACTT
Organism: Tylochromis polylepis; assembly: GCA_015107715.1. Lineage (NCBI taxonomy): Eukaryota > Metazoa > Chordata > Actinopteri > Cichliformes > Cichlidae > Tylochromis > Tylochromis polylepis. The sequence goes on from VVHJ01031910.1 coordinate 5,351, forward strand.
GAAGTAATCTTCAATGTTGCTTCACTTCACTGAGATTTGCAAGCATTTATTTATGCACAGCTTTCTTATAATATTTTTTTGGCCTTTTTCCATCAGGTTGACGTCTGGACTTTAATTGGGCCATTGCAACACCTATATTTTTTTCACTTTTTCAGCCATTCTGTTGTAGATTTGTTGCTATGCTCGGGATCATTGCCCTGTTCTATGACTCAGTTTAGGTCAGGTTTTATCTGTCAGACAGAAGGCCTCACATTTGCCTCTATAATACTTTACTATTCAGAGTTCATGGCTGCAAGACAAACCCAAATCATCACTGCTTATCTGTCCAAAGGTCATTGTTCAAGAAGTCATGTAGTTTGTTCAGATGCACCTTTGCAAGCCTAAACTGTGCCGTCGTGTTCTTTTTAGAGAAAAGAGGCTTTCTCCTGGAAACCCCATCCAAACAAGTCATGCTTATTCAGTCTTTTTCTAACTGTACTGTCATGAACGTTAACATTTAACATACTGAGACCTCTAGATTTAACTCTTTCTGCAGTTTCTCTGAGCACTGCACGGTCTGTCCTTGGATTGAATTTGCTGGGACATCCATTCCCGGAAAGACTGATAGCTGTCTTGAATATTTTCCACTTGTGAATAATCTTTCCCATTGTAGTATGATGGACTTCAAATTGTTTGGAAATGGACTTATAACCCTTAGTAGAATGATGGGCAGCAGCAACTGCTTCTCTAAAGCTGCTGTTGCTGTCTTTCCTCTTTGTGTGTTAGCACACACCTGAATGCTCCAGACCAGTAAGCTGCCAAAACATCTGCTTTTTTACAGATGCTGATGATCAGTTAATCACATACATTTGATTTAAAGCACCTGGCTTTCAGATTAGATTCTTAATTTCTATGAAAGCAGTTTGTTATTTACACACATGCCCCGTATTGTTGTTCTTCTAAGGTTGTCTTATGTCCTAGTATGCAAATCCCTAGACTCAAAAGACTGTGTACTTTATTTGTGTATTCGATTTGCATAATTAACATAAAATGTAGTTATGCAAATCATTTTCACAATGTATATTTCAGTAATCTAAATGCAGCATTTTGAATTTTTCTGCACTAAACATTTGGCACATCTATATAAGAATGCTTCTTTTCAAGGTTATTATAGTTAACTAAAAACTAAATCTAGATTAAAAAAAACATTTTACTTTACTAAAATAAAAATAGACTTTTGAAAAAAAAAACTAAGTGAAACAATTTCGTGAACTTTGAAAGCTAATTTAAATAAAATATAAATATAAAGTAAGTATCATTACTTAATTGATGAGGCATAGATGGACGTATTTATTGCGAATTTGGATATCTACAACACCGTGAGTCAACTGTTTTCAGAAAGCTCTGTGTTTTTATTGTAATACCTATACTGATTTTTCATAAATCTTGCCTCTGACATATGCCCCTCATACTAGAATAATTCAAAAACACTAAACCTAACACTGAAACTAATAAAAACTAAATAAAATAATAAAATCTAAACTGAAACGTGAAACTCACTCTTGAAACTAAACTGAATTAAAAACAAAAAGTTAGAATGAGATAAAAAATAAAAAAAACTAATTACAAACTAATTACTAATTACAAAACTGTAATAACTCTGCTTTTCGTAATAATAGCCCTAACTCACTGCCTACACTTGAAAAGACGAGTCATTCGGGTTTTTACAGCTTTAGTAAAATGGTCAGAAGGTGAAATGGACAAACAACAGCTGAGACAGCAAATATCTGGTGTATCTGTGCAGAGGTCCACTGCACACACCCTTTGAATCAGGTTGTTTGTTGCCAGATTGCACTGACAGATAGACAGAAGCTGTATTTAGTGTATGGCTCGTGTGTCTAGACTGCAGTTTATAGACAATCTGCCTTTGCAGACACAAACCCAGTGGACCCTCATGTGTTACACAGAGCTTTTCACCACTATCACGAAGACACCAAAGAAGGAAATGTCTTCTGGAATAGTGGTGTTCATCCCTCCAGTAGAATTTAAGAGACCTGGATAATCATGTGCCAAGGAGCACTGAAAGCTGTCCTGTCAGGTGATGTTTTACAGACTAAACAATTCATCCCATACAATTTAACATGCAATGATAAAAATAACTGAACAGACGGTTAGGACCTTTCAAAGCCTAAAAGTGTTTTCTAAAGTGTTGAATGCCACAATGATGAAAACTTTCTGAGAGTTTTTATTTTTGTTTTTTTCACATGACAACAGACAGACAATGAGGACTGAAATAACAAATCTAACAAAACCCAGCTGATGGATTTTTGTGTTGAAGTACTGTTAGAATAGGCTGTGTTCCTGGCAGTGTTTGTGTCCGTTGAGCTCTGCAAGACCAACTTAAATCACCTTATTTAGTCTGCAGCAAGATTACAATACTTACCAAGCTAACCATTAAAAGTCCACACATTCTTTTGTCCTTGTCCCAGCTTCAATATTTGTGATTTGTCTTTTTTCTTCCAGTAAGGAATACATGACGCTTTAAACAAACTTGATCTTGGCCCGAGATGCTGGCACGCCAGCAGCGTCCTTAAAATGGACGAGCTGGGAAATGATGAAAAACGGAGCCATGGACTTTTATCGGTCACACTTTAAAGAAAGTCTTGTGCGTAAAAGGCAGATATCTGTGACTGATGTGATGCTGATGGATGTTGAAACAGAGGCCGGGGAAGAAAAACTGTCAGCTCTGGAATTGTTTCTGCATTTAGTCCTTAAATAAACTTTAAGACCATCTTGGCTGCTGATTATGGACGACCAGATTTCAGTAAATATCAGTTAAAAAAACAAAGGAAAAAGAAATTAGTGTTCCATTAAGTCATAGCAATAATAACTAATACAATAATAAATGATGAAAAGCTACTTTCGGCTGCTACTTTCTCACAAGGCGCTGACATAGAGTAGCTCCACATTTTTAATTTTGGCAGTTTTACACCGGATGCCCTTCCTGATCCAACCCCAGAGGGATTTGAGTCTTTGGCTGGAATCAAACCAGTTCCATTGAATTCAGTTTTATTTATATAATGCCAAATCACAGTTACCTCAAGGCACTTTATGTTGTAAGGTAAAGACCCTGCAGTGATACAGAGAAAGCAGAGAAAACCCCAACAATCAGACAACTCCCTATGATCAAGTTCTTTGGTGACAGTGGGAAGGAAAACTTCCCTTTAACAGGAAGAAACCTCCAACAGAACCAGGATTGGGGAGGGGCAGCCATCTGGTGCAGCCGGTTGGGGGTGAGACAAAGAAACCAAGACCTTTGGCTTACCATGTGATTGTGTGAACCACTTTACTATAGAACCATTACATATAATGCATAATAAATACATAAAGAATATAGCAATAAATAAATGTGACAAATAGGTAGACAATATATATAAAATAAGGGTAATTAATACAGATAAATACAAAACAATAAAAAAGATTAATGACTAAAATAAGAATATTAAAGTGGATAAATAATTAAAAATAAAAATAATTAACAGGTAGATGGGTTTGGGTAAAATGCAAATGAAAAGTAGGCCTAATACAGAAATAAATAGAGGAATAGAAATAAATAAGAATAGGGATGAATACTTTTTTAAAAAATTCACAGTTTGCACTCTTAAAGCTGAAGGGTGTCATGTAAATGCTGAAATGTGTTTTTATTCAAAAAAGAACAAAAAAAACATGAAATTAACATGCCCTGTACAGTTAGAAATAAACATGAGAAATTCAAAATGAAAATAAAACAGATTAATCAAAAAGCAAACACTGGAATGAATGAATAAAAATATCAATTTTTTACTTTATAAATATATAATTATTTTTGAATTTTACTTTTGGTGCAATCAGGGTCTTTTTTTATTGGAACTTTTATTCATTTTAGTTTCATTCAGTTTTTAAAGATAAAGCATAAAGTCGTAAAAGCAATTGCAGGATCCCAGGAACACTTTACACAGATTAGGGGTTAATCAGGATTATATATACACTGGGGGTGATTAGGGATAAGACACAGAGGCATGTAATCACAAGTGAAAACAATCAGACAACTAACCAACCAGAACACACCTGCTAAGACAGGAAGGCTCACACTTAACATGATACAGAGACACAGGACTGTAGGGGGAATCAAAACAGGAGCCCAAAACTCAGCGATATCATAAAAATCACTTAAACAATAATAAAAACAAAACCAGGTTTAAAAAGATGAAAAAAGTAAAAGTCCAGAACCATAACTCAAACTCAGACTAACTTTGGTGTAGGCACAGATTAATTAATAACAGCAATGACAAATGACTCTTAACTCATACCGAACACGTGAGTGATTCCAGACTCACTTTAGCAACAATGAGAATAGAAAAAGAAAAAGGCTTTCTGAAGCCTTTCATACTTTTGTGTGAAAATTATATACTTGCATGCTTGATTGGTAGGTTCTCACCTCAAGACAGACAGAAGATTATATATGAGGCATTTCTTATGTCTGTAAAGGTTTTTGAGTTCTTCTTCCTTTTTTTCTTTATTTTAAGGACATTTTAGAGAATGAGAGCATCAACCTGGACTGGATGTTCCGCTACTCACTGATCAATGACATTGTGAAGGTATGTCGCTGTCAGACTGGGTGAACAGGCATTGATTTAAATACTCACACATTTTTGAAAAATTGTCCCTTTTTTTTAGTGCTGAAAAAAGAGGCTTTGTGCACTTTGGAGATGCACACAGAAAATGTCTGGGTTACCATGGTTTCTCATGGGCAGTTTTTCAGAGTCTAGACGGAGAGAGAAATGTGCACAAAAATGTATTTTTGGCACAGTGCAGTGCACGAAACTGCAGTAAATATTTCCATCGTATAATGTAAAGCAGGAGAGAAGCTCTGCAGAAGTTTTCCTTCCAGCTTAATCAAAATTAATCATGGACATGATTTAGAGGATTCCTTTTTAATCTGTCCCAACAAAGGGGCTTTTTGTCAGGGCGATACCAAACGACATGCATGACGAAGCCCTTCGGCTAAATTGCTCCATGGAGATAGCATCATTTTGCAGGAGAAGAGGCACTGGTGAAGCTCTGAGGGATGACTGACTCATCTTTTCCACAAAATATTGAGCACGAGTACTTCAGTACCCACCGTGCCTTTCCATTTAACAGTAATTTCACAGAAATAACCCCCATGACACCGCCTGTCGTTGAAAAACGTTCTCATCAGCATATGTTCATCTGTCAGAGCATATTATTTCCACATGTCTGAACATAAGATTTACTGTAAACATGGGGAAAGGAGCAGAAACAGACAGAAAACACCCCTTAATGCTTGTCCATGCGCTTCTCTGCACCAGGGTATGAATTATCTGCACAACAGCTACTTTGGCTGCCATGGAAATCTGAAGTCATCTAATTGCGTGGTAGACAGTCGATTCGTTTTGAAAATAACAGATTTCGGCTTGGTCAGCTTCCGCACATCCAGTGAAAATGACGACTCGCACTCACTCTATGCAAGTAAGTTAACGCTGCGAAGCTTATCCAGTCACATTGTTAAGAAGAAGAACATCAACTTGCTGCTAAATGTTTTGATTGTTCTGTTTTTATCTAGAGAAGCTCTGGACGGCTCCTGAGCTGCTCATATACGACCGACATCCTCCTCAGGGGACTCAGAAGGGTGATGTGTACAGTTTTGGCATCATACTGCAGGAAATAGCTCTGAGGAATGGACCTTTCTATGTGGAGGGTATGGACCTCAGCCCCAAAGGTAAACACAACTGTTTTTTTTGATTGGTCTTAAACAGGCCAGCTGACCCCTGCAGCAACAAATGTCCAGTAAACTAAAACATTTGTTCTTGTAGTTTAATTCAGCTCATATTCTTTGAGAAAGAATAAAAATCAAAAATAAAATACATTTGCAATGTCTTTGAAAGTCAGAGTACCCTTTCGTGCAGCCATGGACACAAAGAACATGTGCTGACCAGATGTCAAGGCAGACAAAAAAACACAATGTGATGTTAAATCAGTCCAAGATATGAAAATAATAGTCAACTCTAAATGAAGACGTGATCCAGAGATGGTGCAGAAATGGAAACTGAAGGCAAGCGGTCATGTGTGTTGTCTCGAAGCAGCTTTAGCTGTTATGTGTCCTCCTTTAGTCAACAATATGCAACAACTTGATTTTCAGAGTTTATTTTATTATCATTGTGTCATTATTAAAATAATATGCCTAACCCTTACAAGGTGACACCACTAACAGATAACCAGAGCCAGAGTCAGAGCCACAAGTATAAACAAATAAAGCTTAATAAACAGTCAAATGTATGAGGAAAAACAGCGCTACATCCAAAAGCCCATCTGTTCAATATTAATTATCGCAGCACAGATATTGTGCTCTAATATCATTAATTATGATTGTCGGTGTTTTTTCAGCCAAAAGGTGTTTTAGCGTCACGGTTCTAACAGATCTTTATGCCAGACTTGGCTGGTTTAGAAGCACCTGCTTCTGAAATCTGCCATCATCAACACAGAGACCAGAGAGAGAGGATTTGGTTAACTGGACCGCAAACAGTGTGCAAATATCCCTGAAACATCCCTGTTTGTCAGTGGTCTGCATGTCTGCTGTATTCAGAATGTCTCTGAATCACTTTTTAGATTTCTTAGCCACGATGTAAAACATCACAGCTTAGTGATAAAGATAGAAGTGGAAAATAACAAAACAATCAAAGCCTATGATGCTTAAAATATACTTACTTCCATGCAACTTTTCACTATCACTGATGGACCAGTGGGTTACTTCCTGTAACAAATAATTAAAAGTCCCTGTCAAAATGGATCCAGAGAAAATCTCACAGCAATAATTTTGAACTGCATGTGTAAAATCACCACTTAAATCAGTTTAAAAATTTGGTGACTTTGTGTCAACATAAGGGTAGAAACACTTTTTCCTATTACTTCTCTCACAGCTTCATTAATTTGCACTTAAACACAAGACAACACTAATTTTACAGAAATCAAGGCTTTGTGAAATGGTACAATTGTCTGCCATCTCGCCCATTAAATGGTTGTGATTGGCTTATATGTCAATTTCTACTGTTGATTGGCTCTTTAGGGGCATCTGTCATTATAATTGTTCAGTGAAAGCAAAAAAATAGGATGGTCCTCCACAAACTGGGAGGTTGGTGGGAAGAAATTTCCCAAGTATCCTTGGACAAGGCACTGAGCCCCCAGACAGTCTGAACGTGCAAGGGCGACCACTTGTGATTGCAAGGTGATTGCACAGGTTGCCTGTTTTGAAGCGAGGTGTCACTAAACAGTTGCGTTTTGATTGGACTGACTGCACCACTCTCAACATGTTGCAATCAATCTGAATGAGCGCAACTCGTCTGCAAAGTGACTCTTTGCAGCAGGGGACTCAACTCAGCTGGTTGTGTTCTGGTTACATAAATGCAAGGTTGCCAAATGTCTATGTAATTTTGCAGTTCAATTGTAACCCTGCAGCAACTTTATCACTATTTACGGAAGAATTTATGCATTTTTGTTTTAAATCTGTGAGGTTCTGGCTGGAGTTTGAATGAAAGGAGTTATATTATACAATAGATTTTCAACAAAGTTGTGATTTTTTTTCTGATTTATCCCAGTTAATTGCCATATTATCACAAACGGACTACATGCAATTTGCCACCTTCACCCCTTTCAGTTACAGACTCCAACTTATTGCCATATTATGACTATTTTGGCACACGAAAGTTGCTTTGCTTTTTGGTCATGCTGTGGTCTCCAACCACTGTTTTCCCAAACATTAAGCTGCCTACACTGGAAGTGAATCGCAGAGACATGAGGCCAAAGAAGGTGAAATAATATTTGACGATTTTGAGTGACTACGAGGAAAATAATTGCTGTCGACGTGAAGTGGGCGAGACTGAATGACTGGTGAGAGTGATGAATGCCCATGATTGACATCTGGCCTGGTAGTAAATACATTAGAGGGTTACCTAGGTAATCAGAGCCTGGATTGTCCTCCAGCGACCGGCCGTCACCTTCAAAGCGATGCGTGATGAGTGACTCGCTTCCAGTGTGGACACAGCTTTCATGTCACATATTTTTCTAATAGATTTGATGAATGATGAAGATGTCTCCTCTTTAAGTATGAAACCTGTTTCCTCCATAGGTCACAATACAATTCTAAACTTGTGTCACATGACTTAATGCTTCTCCAATCAGGATGGAGGAAAACACATAGTGTTACTTCAGGACAGGTTTTTTTTTTTAGAAAAAAGGTGACCCTACATTTTAGCAGCAGCAAAGTAAAAGAAAAGAAGAAAAAACTCAGACTACTGACTGTGTGAAAACTTTCATACGCGTGTGTGAAAATTATATATTTGTGTGGTTGACTGGCAGGTTGAGCTCCAAGACAGGCAGAAAATTATATATTTAGATGACACCATTTCAGACTGATCTTAAATCTTCATTATTATGGTTTGAAGTGAACTACTCACAGCTGACCCTTTGGCTCTTCCTGCACACATGCTGCCTATTGTGGTTTGACCGGTTTCCCTGGTTTCCCTCTTTTGCCTGCACCTCTGCTGCTTCTGCTTTAGTGACATCAGGAACAACTTCTAAAGCAACTCCAGATCATCTTCTCCGCATCCAAAGTGGATGCGTGAAACCCTCCCAGAGTGCCTCCTCTGTGCGATGGCTTTCATTAACCTTTTATTCACAGTCACACTCTACGCTGATCGTAAAAGTGGTTCGCGCTCATCTGTAACAGGCTGTGAGCAGTGAAAGCCAGCACCTGCTCTCTAGTGTTCAGACGTGTTGGAGCCAGTTTTGAAATTGTGATTTTGTGGTTTTAAAATAACAGTGGAGTCTTCAAATTACTCTTATGGCTCTTTCATGATGGTAATACTAACAGAAAGGAGCGGATGTGGAAGAATCGTTTGGGGAAGGATGTCTCTTACAGACTTTTATAATGACATGATTAATGGATTAAAAGAGGGAAAAAATATCAGCAACAATAAAGAGTCAATCAGCACTGCTGAATAAATTAATGCTATCCAACATAAATAGCACATTAGCATAGGGATAACAATAAAAGAAGCAGAATGCTAAAAATATTTATAAAAATGTACTTAGCTCACTGAGTATAGCATCCTGTCTTAATGGGAACTCATTATGTTTTTACTTTTTTCCCATCTGCTACAATAGTGAATGCTCATATTAGACATGGACAAAGTTTTTAAAGCCTTACCTGATTTAAATTCAAGGTCGTGCTCTTGAGCATTTCCGGATTGCCTCCAATATGGCTGTTATTTTTAGATCGCTTTCTGGAAGTGACCTTCTGACCACTCATATCAACTTTATGCTTCGAATTAACCTGAATTTTATGTTGAGGATCTTCAGTTCAATTTTATTTATAAAATTGAACAACGACAATAGCTGAACAACTGCTGCCTCAAGATACTTTTTATCATAAGGTAAAAACCCTATAATAATACAGAGAAAACTCAACAATCAGATGACCCCCCCTATGAGTAAGTACTTGGTGACAGTGGGAAGGAAAAAACTCCCTTTCAAGAGGAAGAAACCTCCAGTAGAACCAAGTTTAGGGAGGGACAGCCATCTGCTATGACTGGTTAGGAACAGGGAACTTCTGGTGGAGACATTTTTGCAGAAAAAATATAAACTGTTGTGGTAGGGCGTCGGCGGCGGTGCCGCAGCACGGAAGGCCAACACACCTGCGCAGCATCGCAATCACGCCTCGCCAGCTTAAGAGCGGTGTAGGGTCCTGTTGTGGTGTTGTTGTTGTGAATGTGTGGCTGGCAGCCGGGACGCTGCAGCCGAGAAGTGTTGTAACAGCAACCGTGAAATAATAAAAAGTAAATGCTGAAAAGCATGCAAACATCGCTGGGTCTGTCGTGGGTTTGTTACAACTGTGTTTGTGTGTGCTGTAGCATGATGAGATGAGGTTTGCTTCCCTACGACTCTGTCCACTTCCTGAATATGAAAATTGGATTAAAGGATCACACTTTGGGCACACTGGAGGAGACCCAGCAGCCCTCTAAAGGATTGATTACACTCGTGTTACAGACATGAACAGTTGTAGACCCAACAGCTGAGTAATCATTCCTGTTTTAATTAAGTCCACATGGAGTCTGTCGCCTTGGGCACATGCATACTTGGTGCATTGTGATGTAAATTCTCCGCAGACGAGTCTGTCCACACTTGAACCCAAGTGGATCCAAGTAGAGTCGCTGATGTGAAAAGTATAATCAAGGCTTTAGAGGAACACAACAGGACGTCCAGTGGGAGATCTGAAAATAGCAGCTGTGCTGAAAATGATCCAGAGGTGCACAGGAAGATGATCTTGAATCAGATTTGCCACCTCCTGTTTTTAGAACTTTATCATATCCCTGTGAGCCAAAAGACTTTAACCTGCTCCAAGCACTCGCTTTCTAACACTCTTCTCCCTACAGCTCTGTATCATGTCATAGAGAGAGGATATTGCGAGTAGTGAAGCCATCCTCAGCAAAGGTGTTCAAACCTGATGTTTGTGAGGGGCAGCCAATCAGAAATAAAGATGGCTTAAAGGGAAAGCAGCTAAAACTGCTGGTTTCAGACAGCGGACTTAGGGCGTGCACTAAGACCCAGTGTAAACATAAATAAAGTTTCAATGATGTGAAGCTTCTCTAGCAGGATCCAAGAATCAAAATTTTAGAACTTGAAAGGAGGAAAATGAGTCAACTTTTACTGGACAAATCTGAAACATTATGAGAGTAGGACCAAGTTCAGTTAAAACTGTAGAAAACTGTTATCAATATACAATGCAATGAGCTTTAAGTAGAGTATAGTACAGTTTACTTGTGGCAGACAAAATATTACCAAGAATATGAAATATACTCGTTTGAAAAAGAAGTCATCAGTCAGCGTGTTTTTGTGGTGTGAAGCTAGCGAGGCAGTTTAGTTTAGCTTTTACAAAGTAATAAATTATTTTTTGGCCAGTGCAGTGTTTTGATAAATGATGTTTCTTTGCACTGCGACCAAAGCTGAGGATTGTTTCCAAAGATCTAGCTGCTTTATTTATTAATGAAATTAATAAATAAAGAGTACAGTGTCGGGGGTCCACACAGTCCACAGTTACCAGACTGGCAGTGTGACAAATTATTTTATTAAAAGAACATGAGAGAACCTCCTGGGTGAGCAGCAGTGAAATGAAGTAACTTTTTTTATTTTTGTCATGAATTCCTTCTCAATCATTTAATCATTTTAGTGTATCCTGTCATTACTAACTGATGTCAAAGTGACATCACATCACTTGCTGTTTTAAGCTTTAATAACACATTTCTGAGATGACCTATAGACTTTCACAAGGTTAGGAAGTAAGATAAATTTGAGAAATACTTCAGAGAGACTGGAAAGAGGAAGAAATATCCTGGGTCTGCCCAAAGATAACAATATCCAACACACCAGTTATGTCTCAGCGTACAGATGATGACAACCCACATTTCTCAGAAAAGAGTCTACTTCTCATTATTGATGATGACTTAGATCTTACAGGCTTATAAAAACATTTAGTACTGATTACTAAATGTGGACTTTCAGGGATTTTTCTCCTGATATTATAATAAGACCTCGAGAAACGCCTATTAAATTTCACTTGCTGCCAAAAAATGCTCCACTTTATGCTCTTTGTTGAGATGGTGTACAGTGCTATGAAAAAGTGTTTGCCCCCTTCCTGATTTCGTAGTTTTTAGAGTAATGTTGCCACCCCACCGGGTGGGTGATGTGAAGGCGTAAGTTTATGTATGTGATAAGTCAAGAACAAGGTGACATAGGAGCTTTAAATTGACACCATAGGTGCATCTACTAAAAATCTTGGAAGAGTTTGAATCTCAGTGACTTTGACCTCAAGTAAGTAAGTTTTCTGAAAATCTTTTGAATGTGATAACTTGAGAACAAGGCAACGTAAGATTTTGAAATTGAGACTATTGGTGTGTCTGCCAGAAGGCTGAGGGGTAGCACTGGGAGCCGCCAGTATTTTTGTATGTTTCTCAAGACCGTTCTCACTCCCGAGGTGTAACATAGCGACGTTTTGTCACGTCCCGAGGCGTCACATATTACACAAAAGGTAACCGTCCGCGGCCCTATGATACGCTCCGGATTGTGGATGGAATCCATCAGAATGATGCTCCCGGCGGTAACACACGATCCAGCCGTGTATTCCAGCCCTAACCCTAACCTTAATCCTAACGTTAACCACAACCTTAATCGTGTCAGATAGTGTTTTCCAAAGCGATTCATGATGAGAAAGTTTTTTAAAAAGTACATATGTAGATTGATTCCAAGCGGTTCTCATGTTTTCAAATGTGTAACATAGAGACGTGTTGGGTGGCCGAAAGCGTAACATGCTGATGATTTGTCAAAAGCGTCAGTATGTTACATTTTGGGATGAGAAAGATCAAACAAACGTAATTAGACAAAGATAACCTGAGTAAATACAAATGCAATTTTTAAATGATGATTTTGTTTAACAAGGGAAAAAATTTTATCCTACCTGCTTAATAACTGGTTGTGCCACTATTGGCAGCAAGAACTGCAGTCAAGCGTTTGTGATAATTGACAGTCAGTCATTCAAATCCCTGTGGAGGAATTTTGTCTCACTCTTCTTTGCAGAATTGTTTTAATTCGGCCACACTTGGGGGTTTTCTATCCTGTTTAAAGTCATGCCAAAGCATCTCAATCTGATTTAAGTCCAGACTTTGACTAGGCCACTCCAAAACCTTCATTTCTTCTTGAGCCGTTCAGCAGTGGACTTGTAGCTGTGTTTCAGATCATTGTCCTGCTGTATAACCGAAGTGTTTCTGTCTCCGGTCATCAGTTCAGGGCATGAACTAATGGCCAGAAATTCATCTTCAGAATTCTGTGGTAGAGAGCAGAATTCATAGTTCCATCAATTACAGCAAGTCATCCTGAAGCAACAAAGCAGCCCCAGACCATCACACTACCACGACCATGTTTGACATTTAGTATGATGTTCTCTGTATGAAATGCTGTGTAAGTTTCAGATGTAACGGGGCTCAACCCTTCCAAAAAAGTTCAACTTTTGTCTTGTCAGTTCACAGAATATTGTAACAAAGTCTTAGGGTTCTAGAGGTTTTTTGGCAACTGTGAGACGAGCCTTTCTGCATCTCCCATGGATGCCATTTTTGTCCAGGTTCTTTCTTATTATTGAATCATACACTCAGACCTTAACTGAGGTAAGTGAGGTCTGCAGTTCTTTAGATGTTGTTCTGGATTCTTTTGTGACCTCTTGGCTGAGTCATCAGTGGGCTATTGTAGTAATTTTAGTCGGCCTCTCTTGGGAAGGTTCCCCACTGTTCCAAGTCTCCTCCTTTCGTGGATAATGGCTCTCACCGTGGATCACTAAAGTCCCAAAGAAATGGCTTTGTAACCCTTTCCAGACTGACAGATGTCACTTTGTTTCTCATCTGTTCTTGAGTTTTTTAGATTGTGGCATGATGTGTTGCTTTTTGAGATCTTTTTCCTTACTTCACTTTGTCAGTCAGGTTCTATTCAACTGATTTCTTGATTCAGGTGTGGCTGAAACTGAACTCAACTCTCCAAAAAAATGTGGTTAATCACAGTTGGTTGATTATCTGAAACATGTGAATGTGACAAATATGCAAAAAAACTATAAAATCAGAGGGGAGGCAAATATTTGTTCACTGTATCTGTCTCTGTTGGTTTTCAGCTGTTCAACTGTGTCCTGACTATTATAATAACCTGCTGAGTTTCACACTTTGTCTTCTCACCTCCAGAAATCGTTCAGAAGGTGAGGAACGGTCAGAAGCCATACTTTCGGCCAACCACAGACAACAGATACCATTCAGAGGAGCTGACCATCCTGATGGAGGGCTGCTGGGCCGAGGACCCTGCAGAGAGGCCTGACTTCAGCCACATCAAGATCTACATGGCGAAACTCAACAAGTGAGACCCACCCTATGTCAGTCTGTTCACACCTATTTCACAACCAGATAAATTGCATATACATGCCTTTGCATATTTGAAGCAGCTAGGTGTGATCTAGATATCTACTAACCCTTTTCTTTTAAGCCAAATGTAATGTGGCAGGAGTTAGGACACAAAGGCACAGGGCAGAAAAACTAAACAAGAATCCAAAACCAGGGGCATAAGAAGTATGAGGAACTCCAGAGTGAAACACAGAGTGCACACAGGTGTGACTGGGGATGAGACACAGGTAGAAAAAAAGGTGAAGCTAATAGGACAGAAAGGAATGAAAATAAAGCAAAACAAGACACAGGAAAAAAAGAAAAACAAAATATTAAAGTAAAACATAAGAAAAAAACTGTCTAATTTACAAGTAAAAATCACTAATGTACAAGCAATAAAATACCAAATTTATGAGAAAAGAATGGCAAGTTGAGAAAAAAAAGATAAATTTACAAGGAAAAAAATGACAAATTACAAAGAAAAAAGGCAAATTTACAACAAATAAAATGGCTAATTTATGAGGAAAAAAAATGTCAGAATTACAGGGAGAAGGAAAAATTAACAACCCCCCCCCCTCAAAATTATGATGAAAAAATAGTAAAATTTATGTTTCTGTATGTTTCTGAAAATAAAAACTTATGCCCAAAAAACTTTTAAAAGTTTTTGGTCATTGTTTTTCTTGTACATGTTTTATTTTAGTCTAGAAAATTCCAAACTTATTCTCTGAATTGTAATTAATTTTCTTTTTTCTTTTTCTTCTTTTAACGATCCCAGAACTATGACATGGAGAATAACAAAAACAAAATAATAATTTAAAAAAACTATTTAAATCAGACTGTAACACTATGGATAAATGTGAATTTAAGTCTTTTTAGCTGGAAAGACAACCTCTTGCCGTTTTCATTTTCAAAGCTATGAATGTCTGACCAGATACAGCATAGAAAACAATGCTTACAGGGTCAGTTCATCCACATTGCAGAAAAACTCAAAAGTCAGATATTTGAGTGAACAAAGCCAAAGCTGTCTGCATTGCTTCATACTACAAGGGGAAAATGAGAAAATATTTTCAGTAATTGGGAAAACTGACCTTTCGCAGCATAATAAAATTGCACCGAAACACTAGAAGCTGGAAGCCCTCTTCACAAATTCAACCTTTTCTACACGTCTGTCCTGTTTATCGAAGCCGGTATAATTGGACAAATTGAATGTGATGCTGGTCGTGTCTTCCCAGCCTATCAGCGTCTTCCCTGCCAAGCCCAACAAGTGAGCTCCGTGCTGAGAGTCCCTGCCAGGAGAGCTGATAGGTTTAAGAGATTCAAAAAGGCAAACAGGAAAAAGAATCATGTTCTTGAAATGGCTGAGACAATTTCAGACAAAAAGCTGTTTGTAATTCATGACACACTGCACTCGACTGGAAGTGCTTATGTATTGGTGAGAGTGTGTGTTTGTGTAAGAAAGGAGGAGGGAGTGAATCCATGTTTCTGTTATCGTTTTCAATATTCCAATGAGTCATTCACATGCATATTTGGGGTCTGAGTTTCATATCAAAGCAGGAAGCGTATGTTTTCTCCCGAGCAGGGCAGCTCTGTGAGATTATATCAAGTCAAGTGACACTAAAGCACATCCGATGGCATCAATCCATCACCGCCAGCTTGCACTGAGGTGGTTTCAGCTGAGTGTGATACGTCTAGGATGAAAATCAGCACATTTGACCAAAAAGTTGCAAAAATGCAACAATATAAGTGACAAATGAACCTCATCTGGATTGTGTGGGAGTGATTTGATCAGATTTGTCTGACAGTGACTGAACGACCCACTAACTGTTCGTAATCGCTCCCTAATTGCGCTACATTTATCATGAGCTATTTTTTTTAGTATTTGAGTGACTGAGTGTGTGCATTTATTCTCGATATAATGAAAATTTCATAATTGAATGAAAAGGAGCTAACACCTATTGTTACTTAAAATGAGCACAGAGATAAAAAGGAGAGATATGTAAAAGAAGTGGATTTGTTTTAACTCTGGGAAAGCGGAAGCAAATATGGGGCCCATACACCTAAATTTAAAATCCACAAGATTTAAACACATTTTCTAACAGTTTTGCACCTTATTTGGTGTTTTTGGAAACCTTTGGGAGTTTTAAATGGTGCGAAATGGCACTCTTTTGCATTCAGAACTACCTTAATTCTCTATGGCAATAGATTCAACAATCTCCTGTTTCACCACATCCCAAAGGTGCTCTGTTGGATTAAGATCTTGTGACTGTGGAAGCCATTAAAGCACAGGAACGAGAAAAGAGGCTAAATCAGTAATTTGGATTTGGGAGTTTTTACACACACCATTTACCTTCAAGAATTCACTGAATCAAATTTAAGCTCGTTCATACTGATGAATGATTTAACCTGCTTTAATTAGTGGACATAAGTGCAGCTAAACAGGTAAAACTATTCATTCATAATATTTCCCCAATTCGTTATTCCATTTTTTTACTTTGTTATAGTGTTTTCCAGCTCTTTCTGGGTGTGGTAAATAGTTAACAGGAACAAGCTTAACAGCATACTTCAGTTGAATTATAGAATTAAAAATGAAAAGAAATAGGAATGGCTGGTATAAAAAAATAAAGAGTTACTGATGTTAGTGTCAGCTTAGGCCTAACAGGCTGCTGGTTATATCAATATTTAAGCAACACTGTGAGTGTAATATTCCATACAGTATGAAAATGTGCTGTGTTAAAAGAGTAAAAAAAATCAGGATTCAGCAGATTAAGCACAGCTCCTGCGTGACTGCAGAGCTGTCAGGGGATTGTAATGTTTTGCCTGCCAACTGCACTTGATCCTCCTGTCCTGTAAGTTGTGGCATAAAGATCAAAACACAGGTCATGGTTCATTACTTTGAGAGACAGCTCATTGCTTTCTGCAGCTCATGGTGTGTGGTAGCTGGCGTCGCTCTGTGCAGCAGGAAAGAAACTGATTTACAGGCGAGTGCTGATTTTCACCTGTGGCTACCCCTTTGACAGATGTGTACTTAACGGTAGACTTCACGGTTGCTGTTTTTACTTTCTTTAATTCACTTTGTGATATTGAGTGATGGTGGGAAGTTTTACTGCTCGATAGGGGGACTGCTGCTTTGTAATCAATAGCCAAAGTAATCATTTTCACAGCCTTTCATTTGCTTTAATAGAGGGCGTCAGTCACAGCATGCAGTGGGCGTGCAGTTGAATTCTCTTTAAGGAAAAGAAAAATCATTAAGCTCTCCTTTCCTTTGTCTGGGTTTTTCTTCAACATCAGTAACTGCTGGCAGAGGAAAACTTGGAGAAAACACAAAGGTGACCAGACAGAGTAGGACAGCTAATTTTCCCAAAGGGCCAAAATTAGGGCCTAATTGTCTTACAAGCTCAACAGTTTCACCTCTCTCTTTTTTCGGTGGAAATATGTGGAACCAGTTCTTGATTAGGCACCAGGTATCAGTGCAGTCTTGGTCACTTTGCAGAATTTTAAAATAAAGATGTGAGTTTCAAACAGGTTTTTCTATTTCTGGCTTTGTATGATGTCGATCCTTAAAAGGTCCTCTCAGGTGCTCTGCAATCACAGAAGCTCCACCTACATGCTATTAATGAAGGGCATCCAATTAGAAGAAAGTTGATTTAAAGATGATGTTAGGTTTTATTAATACTTTTAGCTGGTTCAGAATCCCCTCCACGGCAAAGATTGAGGCAGACACTCACTGTACAGTATATTTGCGCAGGTTACCAGTGCACCGGGAGAGTCGCTTCAATCATTCCACGAGTCTCCCTAGGAGCAGCGGCGCCCTGCTATTTATTAGCAAAGTTCCATAAATCACAGTGGACGTGACATGGGTGGTCCCTTAACATATATACGTTAGTGTGTATGTGGTGTTCATACGTGCAGGAATGCACATCTCCAGACAAAGGAAAGTGCTGAGTCATACTTTCAAACTATGGAAAGGTACTAGCTGCATCTACTGATAAGCATATACTCAATACACTTTATGACAAATAATAATCAC